>CAJHQP010003497.1:0-66811 GCA_905132765.1 Moricandia arvensis
CACGGTCAATTTCATCTTTCGCGATACTCTGAAGAGGATGAACATCGAGCTCGGAGAAGTCGTCCCATTGCCAAAACCACTAACTGGTTTCTCCGGCACAACATCGATGACGCTCGGGTCAATAAATTCCTTGTCGCAGCAAAAAAAGTCATCAAAGTCGTGGACTTCGCGGTCGTCGACTGCCCAGCCATCTACAACTTCATCATGAGAACGCCCTGGTTGAACTCCATGAAAGCCGTTGTGTCCACTTACCATCTAGCGATCAAGTTCCCGACGAACTACGGAACCGCCGCCATCTGGGGATGTCAGAAACAGTCAAGGCTTTACTTTTTAGCGGAACACAAACTGCGACAGATCACTACCACCTCAACGGTGAAAGCCAAGCGCCCGAAACTGGATCAGCCGCCGACCAAAACCACCCCGGAAAAAGACGATCCCGAAGCAACAGCAGTAACGGCCGAAGAACAGCCCGTTCTAGCGCCCAACACTCCGTCCCCACCAGAGAAGACAGCTCCGGAGGAAGAAGTCGTCGACCCTGCGACTAATTCGGTCGACACAAACATAACCGCCGAGTAAAAACACTCGCGCAACAAACAAAACTACGAGATGGTTTGATCCTCGAAAGAGGTATATAGGCATCTTGTGGAAAGATAAGTTCAGCTATCCCCCTCTCTAAAAAAGGGGGTGGGTACATATACGAATACTCGTATATTCCCGCTCTCGAAAACATATACCTTGTATTTCTCGAAATTTTTTCGGCAATAAAAGGATATCTTTAAAAGCTTGATAACAGCAACTCTCTTATCGAGGAAAATATCTTATTACATTTTTGGAAAAAGAATTATATGCAAGAGGAGAATGTATCTTCGAACCAATCCAAATAACAGAATAGATCGAAAAGATTTTCAAAAAACTTGTAGACAAATTAACTCCGCGAAAACTCGTCTAACCAAAAGGAGCTTCGTCTCGACGACTTAGCCTCCCACGTGGTCAGTGCACCCCGCAGGCCGCAACGAAAAGACGAGACTCTAAGTCTCGGACTTTTGCCAAACGCAAAAACACGTTTCCTCGAGAGAACATAAGGGAGACGTCGCCCAATGTTCCAAAGAAACACATTCTCAATCCATTTACACCAACATATTACATACGCTCGTTGATTGGCCTCGCCGAGCACTCTAACCTTCTTAAACGAACACATTTAGATCCATCCAAAGGATAGATCCTCAAACATCCGACTAGGATAAAATAGTGCGCTATAAAAGAAACCCAAAATTTTGGTTAGCACTTTCGGGAGACTAAAAAATTGTCCTCAAAGAGATTCTTGACTCCTACTATAAAAGTCACGTAAGCCGAGAACACATTGCGGACTTTAAAGCGGGACGGAGTCAGGTTAAAATCGCAACAAGCAAAACGAAAGCTGATTAGTCGTCGCACATCTTTAACTGAGAGTAAACCTAAGTCTTGCCCAAACCCAACACACTGGTCTCTAACGTCTCAAGGCATGAAGTATCGAAAGGTATGAGATCCTAACATCATGTTTCTTCATCCGCATCTAAACGCTCACGAAATTTCCGAGGAAACCTAAAAACACTTCGGGCAATGAACATGATGATCTACAAAAGTGGGAGAAAAACGAGATGACAACTCAAGATCTTCCTACTTAAAACTTGAAAACTCTTAAAAAAACAACAACAATCTCATAAAAGCGTTTTCACATAAAAACCGCTGAAGTGGTAAGGGATTAGAAGCCACATACCGCCAGTCCCGAAAAACATAACAAACAGCCGCACTCGGCTCATTACTAAAAATATATCTTACAAAGACGATAACACTCCTGATAAAGAGACTACGATCACTCGTAGTTGATTTTCCCGGACGTCGAAACTCTCACCGCATAATCTTCAATGTTCAGCAAAACATTCGGCTGGTCCACCTCCCCTGTCTCGTCGGGAGCGCCAACCTCCGCCTCGACCGTGTCCGGAGACATAGGATCCAACTCCCACTGCTCCCATATACTTTGCTCAATCTGAGAGGTCAAGTAATCGTTTGTCTTACGGCTGACACGGTCGGATTGCTTCGCAAACTCGGTCTCGAATGAGTAGTTGTTAGCCTTGGTAAGGAATAAGCCACCCATCATCCCGTGACACTCACAGAATTCTCCGTACTCCTCATAAACCTTTTTAACATTATCAATCCTGCCAGATAACGTCTCACAGCGACTCCTCACAATCTCGGTGATCTCTCTCTTACCACGCCTATAACCATGACGGATCTCTGAAATAGTCGGTCCATGATGGGTGCGCTCCAACTCATCCCTTAGGCGTGTGACCTCTTTCTCAGCTAGCTCGGCTTTCAGTAGAGCCCTACGAACCTCCCAGCTACTCTCAGTGAGGGTTTGATTCATGATAAGAAGTCCCTAGTAGGAAACTCACAAATTAAGAGTGAAGGTCGAAATAAGGATAACGATTTTCAGAACATCACGTACCCCATTAACCATCCTCGACGTTTTGTCAAATTCTGGCACCTCACTATGTTCACCCTCGGCCGGGTGAGGATCAGATTCGACATCGATCCGACTACCACCAACCTCGCCCAGCTCCTGGGCGAGATAATCTTGGTATATGTTGTCGAAACGACCGTCCACATCAACGCCATCGTCATCAATGAGGATATGCTTATCCTTTCGAGCCGACGACCCCCGCTTTCGACGAGGCATGCGCGGAACGTATCCATCACGAGTTGACTCCGATTCTTCCTCAACTAGAAGATCCGAATGGAGTTGAAAAGGCGAAGGGAGACGGCATGGCGAACTCGGTGAGGCGCGAAATCATTCCAGAAGCACTTGACGGTAATGAGAAGTTCTCAGAGTTGGAACAGATCATCCGGGAGCGGGGGAAAATGATCAGTTTCTGCAAAAACGAACAAGCGCATTTAAAAAACAAAACAAAAAAAGGAGAAAAGGGAGACATGAAATTTGTCTTTTCTGAAGAGAGAAAATGAGAGATTTTCTCGTAAGGGAAGTTATCACCAAGTGAGTGAAGAATGTGAAAACTTACCTCACTTATTTATAGGCAAAGAGATTTCGCTATTCACTCTCGGATTTTTAACACTAATTCCGCCTAACTCACCTCGCACACGCCAAACACTCATAAGAACACTACATGTTCTCACGAGCTGGGGGTTAACTATAGGGGTCAAAATCAGTCACGAAAAAATCAGCCGTAAAAAACTTCTCTCGAGAGATTTTTTGTCGAGAAAAAAGAAAGGAGAACTTGTAAATCAAAAAGAGGCATAACCGAACTTAGATTTCACAAGTAATCCGTCAAAATGGGAAAGCCTCGAGAACACTCAAATAATCTCGGCATAACCAAACAAAACGGTCTACTCACCGGTTCAACTAAACTTAACCCACACGGTCTACTCGTCGTTTGGAGAGTAGACCAAACAGTGAGTAGACCGGACAAGCTCGGTCTACACGCCAAACGGCGAGTTGACCAGTCAAGCTCGGTCTACTCGTCGTTTGGCGAGTAGACTAGCCGGTTTACTCACCGAACGGCGAGTAGATCAATCCCAAACGGTCGGTTCGCCGGTTTGTCGAGTAGACTAAACATTTGAAGGTACAGGCCGCACTGGCCCATAAGCATGATCATTCCATCTCCGGCCCATCTATATAACGCCCCTTTTTGAGAACAAGTCAAAATTAGTCTTTGTTTCTTTCCGATCAAAGTCATCTCCCGAACGTTACTACCTAAAAGAGAACTACGAGGATTTCTTTCTCGAAAGAAGTGAAAATCGAGCGTATAGACAATCGACGGTTGCCTAAACACCTCAAGAGATTGTCTTCATTATACGCGAGATTTGGGCTTCTGCACGAACCAACTTCATTCGGTAAGCGTTGTTTCAATAAAATCGTAAAACGCCTAAGTCATAAAAACGGGCGGATAGGGTTCATGAACGGTTGAAAGCCCACTTTCGTTTTTATATGAAATTGATCCCAATCTTGTGCGGTTTACCCTTGTTTTGCAGGAAAAGATAAATGTTAAGTCTTGAAGAATAAATGTAAAGTTTCCAAAGGATAAACACAATAATCAGGAAGATATGGAAGATTTCCACAAAAAGATAAATTCGACCAAGGGCATAATCGGCAAGGCAAAACCGCCTCTAAGGAGTATATAAGAGATCCAAGGTCGAATGTGCAGAGGGACCAGAAATTTTACTCAAAGCTCTCACAGCAAACTTAGCATTTTTCGTTTTTGTTACTCGAGCTGCGACTCAACTAGGTTTTTGCGGTCTTAGGTTGTTAGAACTAGGGACCTCACCAACAGTTCTCACAACCAAGCTTCATACCTCGTTGTAACGCTCAAACACTAATTCAGAATAAGATTCCTATTGCTCTTCCTTTTTTATTTACATTCATTGCTTATTTTCGTTTGTTCTCTTTGTCCGGTTGCTTGACGTTTTTGGTTTAGCAGAAATCCGAGATCTCTAAGAAATTAGGATTTTCCTAATTTTCTTTATTTTACAGAAATCGACAAGTGTGAATTTCAGTTCCCACATGAGTCATCTTTTTTTGGGCTCAATGGTTTTGTTTTTGTAGTTGGGTCTCGTTATGTTTTAAATCATATCATTGTAGTTGTGCTTTCGGATTTTAAATGGAATCTGGTTGTCAATAAGAAAAAACGTAAGAAAAGAACGAGGAGAAGAGGTAACTTTAACGTTTATTAAAACTCTCTTCCATTGCTTATTTTATTACATGCTTTATATAGAAATGAAACTAGGTTAAACCATGTTTATTAGGATGAAGTTTTTCATTTAATTTAACTTTCTTTCTTTTTTTAAAAAAAATTTTTTAACTAAAAAACAACTCTTATGTCTCTTATTTAAGAAACCGTTCTTAGGTATTCTTAATTAAAAGTTAGGAAAATCTCTTAGAAAAGTTAAAAACTTTTGTTAAAAGACCTCAAATAAACATCCCCTTAAATGTATGTGACAGCTCATCACTTTGGATTAGAAATCTATTGGCCGTTGTGATTGTGTGAGCTGTAGATAAACTTGCTTTTACTTTTACGGATGCCAGCAACGCTTTCTCGTTAGGTACTTGACTGTCTTTGTCTTGTTCACAGGAGCTGTTTGAGAGGGAAGCACTCGCAGTTGTATCGTTTTGTTGGTGTGGGTTCTTGGGCTTACATATTAGGTTTGGTTTATGAATGAGCTTGAGCCCAGTAGTAATAACTATTGATCATTTTTTTTCTTTTTCTGGCAACTTTCTTATAAGTTTTTCAACCACGGAAAATACGTTTATATTTTCTTATTTAATTTTATAATTTCTCAAACGTTGATATATACATAAAAATAATTAAAAGTAAATAAAACATACAATACTGATTTTTTTAATTGAGTTAATCTAAAATATTTGATATTCTTAATTTTAGATAGAAAATAAATAATAGTATTTAATATCGATTTAAAATATAAGAACATTAAATTATTAAATAAATATATTTAGAAATTATATAATCATTATATAACTATGTTAGTTTTAAAATATTCAAATTGGAGCATTGCTGGACCTGATATTGTGACAAAAATCCAACGTTTCTTTATATCCGACAGAATGTCGAGAACTTTAAATGACACCCATGTGAGAATCATACTGAAAGGCATTGGGGCTAAATCAGTGGCGGATTATCGAACAATTACACTTTGCAACGTCATCTATAAAATAATCTCAAAGCTGCTAACCAACAAGTTGAAACAAGCTCTACCTTATATGGTCTCAGAAAATCAATTTGCCTTCGTACAAGACAGAGCCATCGCAGATAACATACTCATATCACATGAAGTCTTGCACTTTCTTAAAATCTCGTCTACCATGAAGCATTGCTCTATGGCTGTCAAGACCGACATGAATAAGGCGTACAATCATTTAGAATGGGATTTCATCGAGACATTGCTAGTTGAATTCGGTTTCCATCTAACATGGGTTACTCATGATGCAATGTATCAAAACAATGACCTATTCCTTCCTAATCAATGGTTCAGCGCACGGAAGAGTAGTACTGTGAGAACCGAAATCCACACTGTTAATTTCCATAAATTAAGAAAGTCTAGTGAAACCGACTTTCCCAGAGGCCCCATATTATCCGCGTAAACACACGAAAACGAAAAAGAAAGAGATAACAAAATATCGATAGTAAGTTGCACGTAGGCGTTTTATTGATTGATAAGAACAAAGCTATAGGATTTCCGAAGCACAAAACAAGTAGAATTTAGCTAACAAAGAGAATCTTAGAACAAAGGTGAAGAAGAATTAAAGTAATGTTTCGAGTCTTCAGCCGCCTAAATTCTAGGTTCTTCTAAGCTAGCCGAGAGTTTCTAGGTCTAAATATGCGGGCCTCCTTGCGCCTTTAGCTTTAGCTCCCCTTATATATGCCTTCTGGGTCGGTTTCCCTTTCCTTTTTTGCCCCTAGGTCAAGTTTATCGCTTCACAAATATTCTTTTATGTCGATCTTCATCATTATCTTGGAAACTTGACATTTATCTTCCGTTTTGGCGAGATTTATCTTCTTCTGCGAGTAAAGATACACCGTCATTACATTGATGGGCTCAATTTTGTATGAAATTGTAAGTGGGTCTTTAGTCGCGTTCTAGGCCTCTTTGGGCCGTATTTCGACTTAAACGTTTTTTTCAATTTCTTAAACAGAATGTTTCTTGAAACGATGTCGATTTAACGAGGAAGTTTGCACTTCGCTTACAGTTTAGAGAATTGTGGTGTTAAATTAACCGTTTTCGTTTATACGATAAACATGAACTTCATTCGGAAAACCAAGTTTTCGCGGTTTTTATTGTAAAGTCCCAACGGTAAATTTGATTGAGACGAAACGAGGGGTGGATCCGTCGAGGTTCAACAGAAGGCACAAGGTCCGGTCCATGTTCTGTCCAAATGGCCTCGGGGGCGAGTTGAACTGCTCGCTTCGTTGTTTCAATGCTCGGGAACGTTTGTCGAGATTGCGTCAAGAAAGCTTTCTCACAGAAAAACAATTTTAAAAGTTTATTTCAAGATAACCATTTTTGAGCCCAACAGTTAGCTCCCATCTCGCAAGTTTTGAACACAATTCTTGTGGGCGAGTGATGTTGTTAATTGGAATCTACGGTTTGATCTGATTTTTCTCGAGAAGTTTTCTCCGATTATTTTAATGCTGGAATTCGTTCAACTTTTGTTTCTTCTATAAGTATTGAGCTGTCCTTCATTCTCTCCACAATCTCTCAATTTCTCAAATTCTATTTGCACTCTCTCTTAGAAACTTTTCTCCACCAAGATGTCTTCTTCCAGCACTGTCCAGAAGAGTTGTGATGTCGAGATGGGCAATGCAGCCGGCGCGACTTTGCCGGCTCTTCTTGCCGAAAGAGTTGTTTCAGCTCACATTGCGGAGTTTCTTTCCATTCAGAATGAGTTGGCGCGTCGCGAGGATGAAGAGATGGTGAACCCCACACGTGGTGTGTCCCCGAGACATGCAGCTCCAGCCGATGCCTTGCTTGCCGAGGTCACCCTTGTACGCGATGCCATTCATGCCAGAGCGGCGGTTGCCACGGATGCGTTGGCACTTGTAGTCGAAGTTCAGCCATCAGATTCTTCTACAAATCCGGTTCATGTCGTCGATGCCGAACCAGTCCACGAGTCGATGCCTCCTGCCTCAGTCAAGAGAGAGACCATCTTTGGGTTGCCTGCTCTTAGTGCGATTCCGGTTGCTATCCGGAAGAGTCACAAAAGGCCATGTGTTGATCCCGATGCGCTAAGAAGAGGACGTTTGCCAAGGACTCCGAGTCTGGTCCTTTGCCTGCAAAGGCATCTTGTTCAGGTCCGATGTCACGACAACGCACCAAGGTTCGTTTTGAGAGAAAACCTTCTGCCTTTTTTTGTGCATGCATATCAATCGTTTCCTGATTGCCCCTTCTTCTTTGTCTTGCAGTTTGTCTAGTTGATCGATGGGATGGTCAGTGAATGCGGATTAGAGGCCGAGTGTCTTGTTAAGGAGTTAGTGGAGTGGCGAGAAAGGTCGTCGCAGCTCGAAGAGAAGTTGAAGGTTATCGAGGATGCTCATTCCCTCGAAGTAACTCACTTTGAGTCTTGGATTCGTGAACTCGAGCGTGATCTTGGGAAGACCGCAAGCTCTTTTCTTAAGACGAAAGGGGCGAAGGAGGCTATATCCTCGGAGTTTCGTCGGCTACACCGCAAGGTCAAGAGTGGGGAGGGAGGGATGTGCGAGGTCCAGTTGTTTCACGGTGAAGCGCCCCCATCTCCACGAGGTGAAGAGGCCATAGCTGAGGAGGATGGAGACGGCGTGGTTCCAAACCTGGACGGAGTGATTGGTGAAGGTGAGGTTCTGCGTGCGGAGGATGATTGAGTTTGCAGTCTCGTGTGAGAATTTTTTATATTATTGTTCATGTTTTGTTCCGACCAAGTGAGGCCGTTTTTTATATTGGGGCTGTCCACTTGTGGCTTTGAATCCCTGTCGCTTCTGCGACTTTTTAATGAATTTGTTTTTTTTGTTTTTTAAGAGTTTATCAAGCACTTATGTGGGTGTAGAGGGAAGAATATGAGTTGTCATCTTGTAATTTAACTCTAGGTGAATTGTTATATCTGTGATATGTTTTAAGAGTTTTCTGCAGTGCATAAACTTGCGGAATTTACGAAGACGCTGAATATTAGTCAAGAGACAATTTTTTGGATCTCGTATCATGGTTTTTGATACTATGCCTAGAGATGTTAGAGACCAGTGTGCTGGTCTAGGGAAAGACCTAGGTCTAATCATCGTTTTAAGGGGTGCGATGACTACTTCGACTTACGTTTCCCGTATTGTTTTTGACATGATTTTGTCCCACTTTAAAGTCCGTGATATGTTCTCGGCTTATGTGACTTCTATGGTAGGAATCAAGAATCTCTTCAGGGACAATTTTAAGTCTCCGGAAAGTGCTGACCAAAATTTTGGATTTCTTTTAGGGAATTATGCCAAAATAGAACCAAAAAATAACATGTTCGTCCCTTTGGTATAAACAAATCTTACTTTGTCCCATTAGTATAATTTTTTTCTTAATCCCCAAATTAACCTTGATTAATTAAATTAAATACAATTTAAATGTTTTTCAGTATTAAAAATTATAAAAATACGCTTTAAAAATATTATTAAAAAAATGTAAACAAGCAAACAAAAAGGGATTACATCCCTAAGCTCTCCGCCTCACTGAAAAAAATAAAAGAGATTTATGCCAAAAAGGAACAAAAAAACAACCTCTTTGTCCCTTTAGTATAAAACCTCTATACTATACTATTTCTTTATTTTACCTTTTCAGTTTTTAAAATTTAATAAAATAATATTTATGAATAAAAAAAATAAATAAAAATAGGAACAATATTATAATCACCCATATACACACATTGTTCTTTTTTTGTATGAAAAACTTGTTAAATTTTAATTTTTAATTTAGTTCTACAAACGTTAGATTGCATGTTCTACCAAAAATGGTGTGGTAGAAAATGAATTCCACGTTAAACAAATAATTCTACTTGTTTTAGAACCAACAATCCACTTTTTATAAGAAATTCTAAATATGAAGAATGCGACATATACCCTACTTAGAGGGTTCTACATTTTATTTGAATGCAACATCTACTTTTATAAACCGTTCTACAACATTAGGAATATGAAATCAACGTATAACTCATAAGTCTAATTATAGTAGAATCTGCATACAAAAAGAGGATAGCTTTCTACACTACGTAGAAGGTACATTCTACACATGTATTCCGAACATTTTGGAAAAAATCTTAAGAAAATATTTCAAAAATATTTTGTAATCTTCCAACTTTCATTAAACGTGACTAACTGATTTTACTTGTAAAAATCATCAAAAAGTCGACTAAAACTTATTCTACTTCATCAAAGCATGACTTCTCCATAGATATTCATGTGATTACAACAAATTCTTCTTCTATGATGTCTATCTATACTATATGTGGTGTGTGGGAATTAGGTGCTAGAGGATGGGTTTTTTTGGCTGATGAAAAAGGGGGTAGGTTGCTGAAATTGAGTACTAACTTGGAGGATTTAAAAAGAATGGTTATGGAGGATTTTTGTATGGAAGAGGATAGCATAGCCAATTTGGAGTTGAGTTATCTTCCTTCTGAGTTGATCAATGCTTCATGTCCACCTATGATCATTGGAAACCATCTATAGCTTAAGAATTTTGTTGGCTATGTTAAAAATAATGTCTTGACTCGATTGTGTGTAACATATAAAACCAAGGCCGAGAATCCTAATGAAGCAGGCTTTGATCCTCATAACTAGCCAGCAGATTCAAGTACAGATGAGAATGGAAACTCGTTTTACTGGGGGGTCGAATCAGCTACTCCACTTAATGAGTGGCATAGCGAGAAGAACATCGAAGAGCTGAAACAAGGCGAATTTGATGAGGATGCCTATGATGGTGATACCATGGTCTCTGAAAAAGTGAACAAAAACAATATGTCAAAGTTTTCTCTGCTCGACGTGGTTAAGAAGAGACAATATGTTGAAAGCAAAACTTCACTGAAGGCGACTTTCGAGACATGTGAAATGAAACATCTTTTGATTACAAGGTTATCAAATCAGATAGAAGTGTTTGGTATGTTAGATGTACGGATAATGCATGCAATTGGAGTGTTCGAGCAGAGTGTTTGAAGGAATCAACATATTACATTACAAGAAGTATGTCGGTCAACATACATGCGCACCTTCAGGCAAAACCAAAGCCGGTAAGACTGCTTCGGCAAAACTATTGGCAGTGTTATTATTCTTAAGTATGAAGGTGTCAAGGAAGGACCAAAATGTAATGTATCATACAAATTATGCGTATGGATCATGGATGTGAGATCTCGAAATATTTAGCATGGGATACGCGTGAATATGCTATCAATGCAGTTTGGGGTATTTCGGAGAAAAGTTATGGGAAAATACCGAAATACTTGCACATGCTGAGAGAGGCTAATCCGGGTACACATTCACCATATGAGATTGACAGCAATGGGAGATTTTGGTTCCTGTTTATTGCATTTGGGCAATCAATACGAGGATTTAACAGAGTCATGAGGCGGGTTATTGTGGTGGATTGGACTTTTTTGAATAATAAATACAAAGGAACTCTATTGGTTGCAACTACTTTAGACGTAAATTCTAATTTGTATCCTATTGCATTTGGTGTAGTTGACTCAGAGAATGATCGCTCTTGGGAATGGTTTTTGAGGCAGCTAAAGGTTGTCATTGCTGATGATGCTCAGTTGGCTTTTATTTTGGACAGACATGGGTCCATCTCTAAGGCGGTTTAGAACGTGTCCAACAGCTAGACATGGTATTTGTTTTCATCATTTTTTGAATAATGTGGTAACATATTACCACTGGAAAGGAGTTGCTAGGTTGGTTTCAAAGGCGTCTAAGGCCTATATAGTTGCTGATTTTGAGAAGATATTTGCTATTATGTGTAATATCAGTTCAACAATTGGTGATTACCAAGGGATGCAGATGTGCAAAAATGGGCTATATGTCAATTCCCTGGATACATGTACGACATAAGGACAACCAATCCAGCTGAATCCATCAACTCTGCTTTGCGTTCACCGAGAGAGTATCCAGTCATTCTTTTGTTGGACAATATCAGGGAAATAGTGACACGGTGGTTTTATAAGCGTAAGAAACTGAATTCTAAACATAAACATCCTCTGACCAAAGCTGTGGAGATAAAGATTGATAGGAGAATGGGGAAAGGCGCAACATTTTCAGTTTACCCTGTCAGTGAGGGTCGATTTCTTGTTAGAGGTGATAAAATCGTCTGCTTAGTTGATTTGGATAGACGGACTTTCTCATGTAGAAAGTACGACTTGATAAAGATCCCTTGCAGGCACGCAATTAAAGCTGGTTTTCATGTTGGCAGAGAGCCACACACATTGACTGATTTGATGTACACGGCAGAAGCTTGGAGAGAAGCTTATCAGGAAAGCATAAATCCTATTGCAGTTCCTGAGGATGATTGGTCCATACCAGAAGATGTTAAGAAAGTTAAATTGCTACCACCATACACTAGAAAATCAGTTGGAAGGACAAGAAAACGCTGATATGAAACCGCGGAAGATAAAATTCGGTTGCCGCAAACATCACAAAATAAGCTGCCTCGAAAGTGTAGTAGATGTCTTATTAGTGGGCACAACAGACAAACTTGTAAAGCACCAATATAGTCGCTCACAAATGGTAAGTGTCATGCTTGATTAATACATGTTTCATGCTTGATTAATACGCTCCAATATAGTGTCATGATTGATTAATAAGCTCGATTTATGTTGTCACATGAATCAAGTTAGACTGTGGAAGAGGTGCATGCGGGCATGTGGGCATGTGTTTCGATGTGGGCATGCGTTTCGATGTGCAAGTAGTGCATTCTTATCAATGTTTTGTATGGTTTTTGCTTCTAAAAAATTTCAACTTTGTTTTCACTTTCATTGTTATACATTGCTATCATTCTTATTATGTTTTCTATGTTATCTGCAATGTTGCTATCCGTTTAGTTGTAAAGATAGTAGAACCTGTCAAAATAGTATGAACCAAAGAGCATAGTAACAATATAGTAAAGAATTTGTCTTATTCATACCAAACAAGAGAACATTCTTAGCAAAGAATTCGAACATTCTAGGAAAGAGAAGTCAAACACTAAGAAAGAAAAGATCGATTACATTCAATCTTGGCTCCTTGATCTTCCAAAAAGCCATAAAATGCTTCCTAAACAACCCAATTCAAGTGAATTCTCTTGCTTCCTAACTTCTTCCTCCACCATCTTTTGCAAATTCTTTTTCAAAACTTCAATCTCTTCTGCAATTATCCCTTGCTGAGCATCTACCAAGCAAAGCTTCATTAACCCACTTAAACAAATGGTTTTCCCTCTTTCGCTACATAAAAATCATCAAATGTCGAAACTATTAACAAGAAAAATAAAAATTATGAGGAAACAAAATCGAAAATATTAACAAGCAAAATCGAATTAAAGGACATCAAAACCACGATACTATGAGGAAACAAAATTGAAACTATGAGGAAACAAAATTGAAACTATGAGGAAACAAAATCGAAACTATGAGGGGACTAAATCGAAAATATGAGGAAACAAAATCAAAAATATTAACAAGAAAAATCTAAACTATGAGGAATCAAAACACAAGGGATAAGTGACTCAAAACCGTGCATCTAAAAATCCAAACGATTTGAAACATAATCGAACGAGTAAATGGATAAAGAGGACAAAATCGAAAACTCGTGCCCCAATCTCGCATCTATAGAATCTTTGGTAAGGGTTCTCGTGTGTTTTTGAATAAAATAACACAGTCCCTCGCCCACACCAGCATGACGAAGGGACTCTTTCTAAAAATTGCCAGTTTACCGTCATGATTTGGAGAGAAAAAGATGAATGGTGAAAAATATAGTTTCAGGAAAAAGGTGGCTACCGGAATTTTTTTCTTATATATGTTGGGTATTAGGTTAATATTGGATCTTAATTGGGTGGGTCATAATATTTCTACGTGGATCCAAGTTTCGTGTATAGTCATAAGTTAAGTTTTATCATTTTACATGATTGTAATTATAATTCTTTCACCTTAGGGTTGTGTTAGGGGTTCGTATAGGCTTTGTTATTGAACTTGTTTATGGTATGTTGATTCTTTGATAAATGTCTCATTTAGGGTATGTTTAGGGTTTAGGTTAAAGGTATGTTTAGGGTATGTTCAGGGTACGTTTAAGGTATGTTTAGGGTATGTTTAGAGTACGTTTAAGGTATGTTTAGGGTTTGCTAGTAAACATAAGATTAACAAAATACTAAACATTTGATTAACAAAATACTAAACATTTGTAGCATTCTTGTTCCTAAGAATTAGAAAAACAAACTAATTACTAAACATACAGTTAAACATTCTAGGATCCTTGTTCATAAAAATCAGAGTAAAATCAGAATACAAAAAATCAGAATGCATTCTAGAGGTTCACATAATTTCCTCTACAAGCGAAGAAACAAGACACTCTAGAGGTTCATACTTGGCCATCTTATCAACCAAAACCGGGTCATTAGTTGCTTCCAAAAGATCCCACAAGAGTCTGAGCCGAGCTGGTTTGATGTTGTCATCATTCACCAAGCACATATCCAACCCAAGCAAATGACACTCAATGAAATTCAGTGCATAGACACCACAATCACATGCACTTTTATTCAGTTTTCCCACAGGGACATATGAAACACTATATGGAAGGACGTTGAAATATTTATGGTACCTTGTTGGTTGAACTGCCTTGACAATACGAGGGACAAGGTGTGCGAATGCTTCCAACTTCTTGTACCTTTTCTTAACCGAGCAATCAAACACATCAATCTTCCTGGTCACGAAACTGATACACACACTGATCCAATGATTCCCACTGACATGGATAGAAAAATAAAGTCTATCCATATCTACATTCCAAATCTCACGTGTCCTTCCATGTGGTGGAAGCGCCCCTTAACCATATTGAAACAACATATTATGAAGTTTGTATTTTCTTTTACCCGCCAAGAAGCTCGCATACTCATTCTTAATCATGTTGCTGAAAACGCAAGTCATGAACCCGACACGATGAACCATCCATCGGTTTAGAGTAGTTCTCTCCCGAAATATAGGTACATCATTGCATCAATCTCTTGCATATTATGATGATGTTAGAATGCAAAATATATGTAAACCACAAATTAAAGTTGATGGTATGTAATGTTTACCGAGTTATGGATCCACTCGGTTGAATCCATTAGACGATTAGCAATTGCAGAATCTAAAACAACTGATCCAATCCGAAGACCTCTGAAAAAAAAACAATGATACAAGTTAATATAAACTCGTATTTATTCATACATGATACAAGATCGAGATGTTACTTACGTGGGGGAAGTTGACCAATTTCTTACTTTTTCCCAATCCTCTTCACGCACAAACACCAATGCTGCATCTGGTACTCCTTCTCCGGCTCGATCTATTTCAACATCACATAGGTGCGGTGGTAAGGGTTTCCCTGACCCGTATTTCGTAGGTTTCTGGAGATCCACTTGAGACGGATCAAAATCGGCAACAAAGGTATCTTGTGAAAGGTCCTTCAATTCTTGTGTACTCAATCCAAAATCACAAGCATTAGTTTCTAAACCAATCGTTTCCCCATCCTATTAATTAAAAATCGAGAAATAATATAAGAACCATATAACAAAGCATCACATTGAAGGAGTTTTCATTACACAAACATTCAACCGTATTACACAACCATTACATATTACACAAGATTATTACACAATCCTATTACAAACTCCAAAATTTTTACATAATATTACACAGTGAAAATGTGAAGTTCTGAGTACAAACTAACTCCAGTACCCTAACTCAATCATTCTAGTTCCAGATACATCAAGTTCTACACTTTCTCATAGGAAGTACCTTTTTCTTCGGTGGATCGGCCTTTTCCTTAGGTGGAGCTGGAACACCTTTGCTCTTCGAAGAGAAGGAGCCCTACCATTCTAATCAACATGAAGTTCGGAACGAGCACATATATCGACTAAATCAAGTCTTGACTTCAAATTATCTTTTGTTTTACCTTGGACGTTAAGGATCGTGTTCATGATATTGTCAAAAAATTCTTCTCAATATGCATGACATAACTATGCCGCAGCAGATGATCCTTCCAGTATGGTAGATCCCAGAAAATACTCTTCTTGTGCCAATTATGTAGTTCTCCAACACCATATACTGGATAATGCATATGTCCACCAACGTCTGGCGTCCTTTCTGCAACAAATCTGCCCCACAAATTTCCGGAGGTGGACTATCAAACACCTTCTTGTTCTTCGTAAACAAAGTCCTACTCCTACGATATGGATGATCAGGTGGTAGGAATCTCCTTTGACAGTCAAACCAACACGTTTTCCTTCCGTGTTTTAGTTGGAAAGCATATGTGTTATCTTGACAATATGGACATGATAACCTTCCATGTGTTGTCCATCCAGATAACATACCATATGCTGGATAATCACTTATTGTCCACATAAGTACTGCCCGCATTTGAAAGTTTTCTTTACACGAAACATCGTATGTTTCAGCACCTTGAGCCCATAGTTGTTGCCACTCATATATTAGTGGCTGAAGAAACACATCAAGTGATCTCCTAGGATGCTCTGGCCCGGGAACGAGAATGGAGAGAAACAAAAACTCTCGGCGCAAGCACAAGTTTGGCGGTAAGTTGTATGGTGTAAGAATGACTGGCCATAGAGAATATTGTCTTCCATGCTTGCCAAATGGGCTAAAACCATCGGTACATAATCCTAGGTAGACATTTCTTCTCTCATATGCGAATTCTAGATATGTTGATTGGAAATGCTTCCAAGCTTTTGCAACTGAAGGATGTCTAATCTCACCATCTGTTGAATGCTCCGCATGCCATCTCATTGGTTGGGCTGCGCGTTCAGACTGATACAACCTCTTCAACCTTTTTGTCAACGACAAATACCACATCCTTTTGTATGGCACTGGAACTCTTACACTAGTATATCAATAACAAGCCTTCCCACAAAATTTGCACTGAAGCCGGTTCTCATCCGCCCTCCAATATATCATGCATTTATCGATCCATACATCTATTACCTGATACGATAAACCAAGACCAGCAACGAGTTTCTGAACCTCGTAGTATGAACCCGGAGCTAGATTATCTTCTGGTAGAACACCTTTTACAAAATCAGCAATCGCGTCCACACAATCTTCAGCCAAATTATAATCTGTTTTAATGCTCATCAGTCATGTTGCAGATGATAAAGGCGAATGACCATCTCTGCAACCTTCGTACAAAGGTTGTTTGCCTGCATCCAACATATCAAAATATCTCCTAGCTTCTGCATTGGGTAATTCTTCCTCTCTAAAATGATCATGTACCATATGCTTAGTACCTACACCATAATCTACATCCGTTCTAATTGGTTCTTCTAACATATCCGCAGTCTGAGGTTCGCTAGTACTACCATATTCATAATCAGTTTCTCCATGATGATACCAAATTTTGTAACTTCGTGTAAACCCATTCAAATATAGATGTGTCCAAACATCCCACTCTTTTATAACCTTTTTATTTTTACAAGTAGAGCAAGGACATCTTAATATACCTGTTTTCGCTTCCGGTTGTCGTTGAACTAGCCCGGTGAATTTGGCTATACCTTCTTGATATTCATCCGTAAGCAATCTCGTGTTAGGATCCATATGAGGTCGATCCATCCAAGAACGATAATAATTTGAAGAAGACATGGTTTTTTGAATATATTTCGTGTGTAAAGTGAGTGAGAAGATGAAATATTGAGTGAATGAAGAGGGTGAAGGGTGCTTGTATTTATAGATGAAATGTTGCCGACATTTCCGACGACTCCTCGGAATTTCGTCAGAATTATTCAATACCCACAACGGCTCTTTTAACGGATAAATTATCCTCAGAATTTTGTCGGAAAAAACCGACGAAATAAGGTTCTTCGGAATTTTCTCGGTTTATACCGACAAAATAAATGTTCCTCGGAATGTTGTCGGAAAATTCCGACGAAATTCTGAGGAAACATGATTTTTTGGTTTCCTCAGAATTTTATCGGAATTCCGTCGAAAAAATTCCGAGGATATGTGTCGCCGTCGGAATTTCCGTCGGAATATGCCATGTTTTCTTGTAATGTTCCCTAGATCGGCTTGAACATTCAGTGGAGCATTACTCTTGTTAGGACAACTTGCTTGACCATTCAAACTGATATATTCCCTGAGTTGTGAAACCTGATCAGTCTCCAAATTCCCCATCCGCTCTTTAAAACCAGTCTCCATATTCTATATTTGTGTACTGAGTTTATCCCCCAGAGAAGTAACAGATGTTTGGATGAGGCACTCAATGAAACTCTTAGTTTCAGGATCAAGACTCACTTTTTTGGCTGCAGATCGCTGACAGAGTAGCTTTTTTTTCTTGACTCGGCTCCTTCATCATGAGTCTTTCTCTTGCATTTTCTTGCAAGATTAACAGAAGATGCCTCCACGTCTGCTACAACATCATCGTCCACCATCTCATCAGTAACATCTTCTGTATCTATATCATCTTTCTCGCCTTCCACCATTTAAGTGTCTTCAGGTTCTAAAACCTCCCATTCTGTCTCCAGTCGTACTTGTTTTTGATCATATGTATAACAAGGTCCACTCGTTCATCTTGCTTCTCACCTTTCCTTGTGTAGTCAACGTGCAGAAACATATCACTTTTACCATTCAATGACATGACAGAGAAAAACTCACCTTACAAAACAGTTAAAACATTATAAGCTACAGAAATATATACCACAACTCACCCTACAGAAATAAGCTACATAACTTCTCTGGAAATGTTTCTTCAATGTAAATTATGACATCATATGATACCTTTGCAGCTCCCTTCCAATTTCCACAAAGAGGATCTATGAAACTCTCACTAACTTTTCTGCCTAATATTTCTCCCAAATCTGGAACCGCTTCCATAATCCAAATCTGTAGAGCGTAGGAGAAACCCTTGAAAATGTAGCTACCCTTATTATCCAATTTCTTCCTAGTCTTGTCCATTGAACTCAACAGGAAGTCATAAGAGTGAAGACCCCAATGGAACTTCCGGACCTTGTCAAGATCCATCGCCATCTTGATGTACATATGAGGAATGTTCACCTTCTCATCTCTCCCCATAACCACACCCATTATCAACCTCAACCTATCAATCCTAGTCCAATTGTGAACTTCTTTTAGGTGCACCTATTGCAAGGTGATCTTCTCACCTTATTTTAGTAGCGAACTCAGCTTTCCATTTAACTACATCACTACAACTTTCCTTTGCAATCTTCAGACCAGTTACAGCATGGTACTCCTGAAGGGAAAACCGGAGAGGCGTTCTTGCAAAGATAGAACACTTCTCATGTAACTTCGAGGCAATCAGCTCCTTACACAAGAAGCTATGCACCAGTTATGCCGAAAACTTGAGCCCATTTTCTCGAATAGCCATGATGTGTGTGAAAACATGATCTCTCTTCACTTCTCCATATTCTTCAGCCATGCGATTCTTCAGAATTGTGAGAAGTTCCATGCGGCACCTGTTGTTGATCTTATCGACCTGAGGTTCGACACCCTCTCTGTACAAACGCTTAGGTAGCTCTGGTTCGATATCTACAATTAGATTTCATATTACAAAGAAACAAAATAAGAGAGACTCAGAATCTTTGAAAGAAGAAATTCGACTTTACCTTTGGTGCTATCGAGGTCAGAGAAAGACGAAGTGGTAGGTCTCCCCGTTGATTTTACCGTGAGATGCTTGGGAAGCGCCTTCGTGTCCGTCGAGAGAGAGAGAGAGAGTAAGCTTCGTTGAGAGAGAGAGAGAGAGAGAAAGAGAGAGAGAGAGAGAGAGAGAGAGAGAGAGTAAACTTCGTTGACAGTGGTGGAGACGTCGAAGATAAGGAGAGGAGGCAGAGACGTCAAAGGTGAAGGAGAGGAGGCGAAGACGTTGAAGATGAATGTGAGGAGGAGAGATCTAGGGATTTAATCCCCTTTTGTTTTTCTCGTGTATTTTTTTTTTAAAAAATCTTTTTTAAAACATATTTTATAATTTAGTTTCATTAATCCATTTTAATTTGGGGATTAAAGAAATATTTATCTTAATGGACAAAAAATTAAACCAAAGGGACAAAGTAAGATTGGTTTATACCATAGGGACAAACATGTTGTTTTTGTTCTATTTTGGCATAATTCCCAAAAATATTTAGTCGATTTTTTTTGATGATTTTTACAAGTGAAACGATTAGCCACGTTTAAGCCAAGTTGGAAGATTACAAAATATTTTAGAATATTTTCTTGAGATTTTTCCAAAATTTTTGAAATTCATGTGTAGAATCTACCTTCTACGTACGGTAGAAAGCATAACCATTTCATATATGCAGATTCTACTATAATTAGACTGTTGATTCTGTATTCCTAATGTTATAGAACGGCTTATAAAAGTAGATGTTTCATTCAAAAAAAATGTAGAACCCTTAAAGTAGGGTAGATGTTGCATTCTTCAAATTTAGAGTTTCTTATAAAAAGTGGATTGTTGGTTCTAAAACAGGTAAAATTATTTGTTTAACGTGGAATCAATTTTCTACCACACCATTTTTGGTAGAACATTCAATCTAATGTTTGTAGACCTAAATTAAAAATTAAAATTTAACAAGTTTTGTATACAAAAAATATCAGTGTGTGTATCTGGGTGATTACAATATTTTTCCTATTTTTTTATTTTTATTCATTTTTCATAAATATTATTTTATTAAATTTTTGAATTGAAAGGGTAAAATAGAGAAATAGTGTAGAAAAGATGTTTTATACTAAATGGACAAAGAGACTGTTTTTTGTTCTTTTTTGGCATAAATCTCTTTCTTTTATAGCGCTATTACCCTTGTGTCGAGTGTACGAGAGCTATCTCTACGAGATGGCTTAGTTTCATTAGGATGTTAGGAGTTTGTTGTGATCAGCAACAAACTTGTCGGTAGATATTACCGTTTGACTCTTCGCGAAGGATACATGTTAAGAAGGTGTGTGTTTTATATTCTTGGTTGGACTGTTTTTAAAGTGAGCATTCCTTTTCGGAAATTTTTGACAAAAAAGCGGTTCTTCGAGCGTTAGTGACGTCTCATTGTGTCGAAGGTTGAATTTTTTACGTCGTTTTTATGCGAAGCGAGTTACGAGATGGGGTGTTCTGATGATAGATGGATTTTGGGAGGTTTCTCACTGTGTTATCTAAAATAAAGTTTGAAAATACCGAGTTTGGGGGCGAATATTTTGAACTTTTGGGAGCATACGAGTATACGTAAACATACCCACTTTCCCCCCTTTTAATGAGAGGGGACAACTGAGCTCGTCTCGCGATGAATTTCCTACATACCCTTTTCAGGGATCAAGCCGTCTCATAGTCAGTTTTAAGTGTTGTTTAGTGGTCGAGTGGTAGTATTTCTTGAGGTGCATTGCGTTCCAAGTTCTTGAAATTTTCATCGCTGGCCAATAGTACCCGTGGCAATTAATTTTTATTACGAGGGACCTTCCACTAGAATGATTTCTGCAGGATCTAGAATGGACCTCTTCAATTATCTTTAGTGCTTTCTCTCCTTCTACGCAGGTCATGAGTGGCCAGGAGAATCTCCACTTGTAGAGTTCCCGGTCGACCAAGACGTATCATGTGGCTAGGGTCTTAAACTTTTGGGCTGCCCATTTTTAGGCTGGGAGTTTCCCGTCGGTGATATACGCAAGGATTGTCTATGTCCAAGGTTTTCCAAATCCTTACTTTGATTGCTCAGAAGCTTGCGTAGCCTGATCGTCAATTTCGTCGGCGTCGCTGCCGGGTGAATCAATTAAGTTTATGATGACAGGCGGTCTGATTCTAGGATGCTCTATGAATTCTACATGAATCAACCTGCTCAGACCTGGATTCGAACTGGATGTCAAGGCGGCTAGGGCGTCGGCTTGGGCACTTTCAGCGTGAGGAATCTGGGTGAGAGTGAATTGATCAAAACTTTGAGCCAGGTTTTGGACGAGTTTCAAGTTAGCATCCACTCTTTCATCCCTTGTATCGTATTCCCTGCTGTATTGACTTGCCACAAGTTGGGAATCGCAGCAGACGTGAATGTTGTGTATCTTTAAGCCATGAGCCAATCATAAGCCCGCGATCAGGGCTTCGTACTGGGCTTCATTGTTTGAGGTGTGGAAAACCTATCGGAATGATTGTTCCAGTACTTCCCATGTTGGTGACGTGAGTCGAATCCCGATCTCGGAGCTCTGTTTGGATGAGAATCTGTCTACATGGAGGGTCCAGGTCGAGTCGGGTTCTTTGTTATTTGTGCACCTTGGAGGGAGTTCTACTAAGAAATCGGCGAGGACTTGCGATTTTGCGCAAGCTTTCGCTTGATACTCGATGTTGTACTCGCTCACCTCGATTTTCCATTTTGGTAACCTTCCAGATTGACTGGGCCTATGCAAGATTGTCCGTAGTGGGAAAAGATGTGAGCACTACAATTGTATGGGATTGGAAGTATGGCCTTAGCTTCCATGCTGACATTACAACTGCAAGTGCCACCTTTTCCATCATCAGGTAAGGTGTCTCTGCATCGAGCAAAATTTTACTTACGTAAAAGATGGGATTTTGCTCGCCGTGTTCCTCTCGGATGAGGATGCCGCTCGCGGCCGTGACTGATACTGCGATCTATGGAAATAATGGTTCACCTTCTACGGGTTTTGCGAGTACTAAGGGAGTGGCCAAGTAGTGTTGCAGCTGTTGGAAAGATTTTTCACATTCTTCGGTCCACTCGAATTTCTTGTTCCCTTTCAAAGTGTCGTAGAAAGGTAAATATTTTTCCGTTGATCGCGAGATAAAACTATTAAGCGCTGCGACCCTACCAGTCAATCTGCACATCGCGTTTCGTTCTCGGAGATGCAATTTCGATCAACACAGTGATTTTTTTGGGTTAGCATCGATCCCACGATAGGTGACAAGGTGATGCGCCCCAGATCATGGACACGACCCAAGGTGGCGATCTTGTCAATAAGCTCGACCCAACCGAGGTTTTCCCATCAGTTCGTGCTGACCATACTGCAGGTGTCATCCCATCCAGTCATTCCATCCACACCATCCATTCCTCCCATTGGAACGTGCTGATCAGACCGTCTGTAGTGTCCCATCCGATCACCCCGAGCCTACCACACGTGTTGTCCACCGTATTGACCCAAAGACGTTTGGAATGGAGCTCAGACTACAACCACGAGCTACAGATGGAATTGATCGACCTATATCACTTCTTTCCCAACCCATTCAACATTCTAAGACAGATAGCCAAGCCAGAATCCACTTAGAACGAGATGAATCCAAAAACGGCCGCAAATTCTCCCTTATGGCCCTTTTGGTTTACATTGCGTGTCTCGAAGGCTGTACTAACGTTATTGCTTTAGTGTTCAACCTTTTGATAGACTTCTCACTCATATATATCACTAAGAAAGGATTTTCAGGCTATCCAAACACTTGTCTCATGCCAGTACACAGTTTGGTCATGTGGATCACCCAACAAGTCATATGGATCGTGCGGCGGGTGTGTGGATCGTCCCGTGTGTGTCCTTATCCTTCCCAACATGGACCTGCACGACCAGAATGAACCTGGACAGTATTTAAAGAGTCATTTCCGTCCAGATCTAGTAACCAAGAGTCTTTGACTCTTTTTACTATTTTCTAGTCTTTGTTTTCATTTTCTAGGTTTGATTTTCCACAAAACTCTTAAGTCTCTCTTTGACTCATTGTAGAATAAATATGTAATCACATCCAAGGAATAATGCAATCGATTTTCACCCAATTTGTGAGTTTATCACATTTGTTCTTTGTAGAACACTTCTTGTTTCTTGTTGAGTTTCCTCCAAGTAAACAACCTCTAATTTCGTTGGACTTGTGAGTCATATAAAGCAACGGTTAGAAACCCTTCCTTGTTGGACTTGTACGTCATAACAAGCAACAATCAAAGTTTGGGAATATCAACAGCCTTCCGCAACTGTTGTTCGACCCTTCAATCCATCAGTTGTCATTCCATTCGTCTGAGTTCATATCCAAAGTCCAGCTGAGTGATCCTGTCCTAACAAGGGTGTATCAAGTGGTATCAGAGCCACTCAAACGATACTATTTTTTCATCTTCTCATCTTCCATTTATAAATACTTCTTCATCTATCTATCTCAAATTGGGGCCACTACCTTACCTATCGCCATTCTTCTTTAAAAAAAAAGATCTATAAAAAAAACAAAGTTTGATTTTGGCTAGGTGGTGGAAGAGAAATCCAGCTGGCTGAGGAGAAATCCAGCTGGCTGAGGAGAAATCCAGCCTTGGAGTGGTTAATACAGATTTCAAAAATCAAATCTCTTATCTCTCTATCTTGTTACATCTCTTATTGCTTGGAGAATCCATTGGGTTACTTAATTTGTTCTCTTAGAACTTTGAGAGGAGACTCTTGAGTGACCACTAAAATCTATGAGAAACACTTGTGTGAGGTGAGATTAAACACTTGAGAGTGTGAAGATTATTTTTTTATGTTAACCTTTTGTATTAGAGAATTTTCAGGTGAAGATGTTTGGACTTCAAAGGAGAAGTATCAACAAAAAATCCCAACAGCAAGCTATCTTTAAATCTTCGTCTCGGAATCTTTTGAATATTTTTGATGAGTTTGATATTGTGCAGGAAAGGCCAACCCTAAGAAGACCACATAAGATGCCAACCAGGAGGTGCAAAGAGAGCAATTCAAAACGTCCAGAGATGAAGCTGATCAAAGGAGGCGTTTCCTTCAGTTTGATATCCAAGAGTTTTGTGAAAACTTTGAGAAGGAGATGTTGAAAGCACTCAAGAACGTCAGCAAAATCCAAATGAAGAGCACAACCACACGTGCACCGACCGAGTAGTCTTGTTCTAGTTTCACTGGATTTTGAGGAAGAGTCATTCGACTACCCACACCAAGGACCGCTTCTTGACACTTGGAGACCCATGGACAATGATCTACGTACCATCTTTGATGAAGAAGACGCCCTTGGTCCAATCTTTGATGAGGAAGCACCAAGCATAACATCCATCAACATGGAGAATCGTCTTTGCTTTGATCAAGGCACAACTCCTACACCTTTTCCCATAAACATTCATCAAGAGAACTGTGAGGAACTTTATTTGAATAATTTTCTGCCTAAAATGTTTGTTAAGATCAGTTCTCAAGATGTGAGACGTTTTTTTTGACAAAGCAAAAGAATTTTGTGTTTCAAACTCAGTTTTTTGAAAACATGTTTAATTCTTTTAAAGTGTTTGAACCTAATGAAAATTTTAATCAAAAACGTTTTGAACTTGGCAATGACATCAATTATGGTCTTGTTTTGAGTTTTGATCAGTTTTTGAAACATTGCAAAGGTTTTGATCATCTTGGAAAGTCATTAGAGCTGGACAGCCAGTTTTCTTTGCTAGAAAATCGTTTGATTCATTTGTCTTCAAAGAAAATGGCTTTAATCTGAGTTCTTATAGGCATTCACTGATCACTGGTAATTTGGTTGCATCCTTTTGTGCCTTGGAAGAATTCATGCTTAAGACTTTGGTGGAACAAAAATCACCTAGAGTTAAATCCGATTTTTGTGAGACTGTTTTGAAGCTTGATAATTTATGTGTTGAAACTGATAGACCTTGGCTTGTGTTGAGGTCATTGCTTGAGAATTGTAATGTTTTGAGCTTTGATGTTATTTTGACTCTTTTGTGTTCTGGTTTTGAGAAGGATAGGCACGTTTTGAAGATGCTCAATATTATTTCATGCCTTGATACCATTATGGTTTGTAATGTTACTTTGATGTGCATTTTGAAAGGCTGAAATGTGTGCTACATGTTCTTTGTAAAGAGACTATGATATCTGATTTGAACAAACACATGTCTTGCACATATGATCCTGGTATTTTAATGTTTGTTTTGAGTGTCCATGGTAAACATGTTCAACCTCAGAAAAGTGAAAGCATTGACCGAGCTCATCAGCCTGAGATTTGGAGATGCATGTACTTGAGGAGTGGAGCAGAGCATGGTTGTAGGCGTGATGATCACAGAAATTACCGACAGCCTAGAAAGCTTGATAATCGGCTCAGGTTATTCTCAACACTTCAGTCCCTGAAGGAGAGCTACAGAAAGAGCATACACATGTCCCCATTCTCAAGAACTGAAGCAGTGAGCCAAAAGCCAATTAGTTCTAAGGAGAAATCAACTAGACCAAAGACAACATCTTTCATCACTTATCTAAGAAATCAGAGGTAATTCTAAAACTTTTCGTTTTATTTGTGCTGATGAATCTGTTAAGTGTCATGGCATGAATCAGATCACCAAGGACGTGCCCATGGAGCTTAAGAATATCATTTTAGCTCCTTTGTCTCCAATGGAAGTACTACAAGATGAGCAACACTTGAGCAAGAAGAAAGATCCGGCTGATATCCAAACGGTGGAGCAACAAACCTTTCTTAGAAATGCCTTGGTAGCTAAGTGTTCTCTTCTTTCTTCTCATTCTGATGTTGTGCTTGAAAATAAACAGACTTGTGATGTATTTAACCATCTTGAACCAACTAGTCTTGTTTCTTTCTCACAGGGATTTAAAGAAAAACCAACAAAAGAGGCACCAAAGAGTTCACCACCAAAGAAACTTTTGCAACCGGTGGAAAGCATTTAACCTAGGGCGTTCTCTCAGCCAATCCCTTGTCAAAGCCAAAAGCACTGTAAGGATCATGAGTTGATTGTCTCTGCTCATCATGAAAACGTTTTGAACACAAGGATTTATATGCAAGAACAGATCTTTACTTGGTACAAAAACGTTTTACATAAATCTTTTCATGATTTGTTTTCATTGAGCTGTGCATTGAAAGAAACTTGGATTTGTAAAAAGCATGAACCAAATCTGCTTAGACCAGAGAATCAATTTGATTTCGTTCATGTTGAGAAGTTTTCAAAGTTGGCACTTTCTCATTCTTTTCCTATCGGTTTCACAGCTTTGCTTGATTTTAAAATAAGTAAACCAATTTGTGGAACTCAGTTTACTTGCTTGATGTTTACACACGTGCTTGATGATTATCCTAGGAGCTTGGATCATGTTTTTGATGTCTTAAGGATAAAGAAAACCTTTGATTATTTCTTTCGCGGATTTGATGTAGTTTCTCTAGTTGTTTTGGAAGTACATGATAGTCATGTTCAAATCCAAAGAGGAGCAAGCACAAGAGATCGACAAAGGTCTTATGTCTCAGGAATTTGGAACTGGAAGTACTTGAGAAAAACAAGCTCAAAACAAGTTCATTGAATTTTACATGATTTTGAAATTCGTTTTGTCTGATTCATTTTCTTTTGATTCAGGTAAAATAGATTTGAGGTCAAATCCTTCTGAAGAGGGAGGGAATGATGCACCCCAATTCAAGCACCGACCTGCTTGGATCATGGACAGGGCCCAAGGTGGCGATCTTGTCAACTAGCTCGACTCAACCGAGGTTTTTCCATCAGTTCGTGCTGACCGTACTGCATGTTTCATCCTATCCGGTCATTCCATCCATTCCATCGATATCCTCCCATCGGAAAGGGCTGATCAGACCGTCCGTACCGTCCCATCCGATCACCTTGTCCGTACCACACCTGCTGTCCACCGTATTGACCCAAGGATGTTTGGAATGGAGCTCAAACTACAACCACGACCTCAAGATGGAATTGATCGACCTATATCACTTATTTCCCAACCCATTCAACATTCTAAGACAGATAGTCAAGCCATAATCCACTTAGAACGAGATGAATCCAAAAACGACCACATATTCTCCCTTATGGCCCTTTTTCTGCACACTGCGATGTCTCGAAGGCTGTACTGACGTTCTTGCTTCGGTGTTCAACTTTTTGATGGACTTCTCACTCATATATATCACTAAGAAAGGATTCTCAGGCTATCCAAACACTTGTCTCACGCTAGTACATAGTTTGGTCATGTGGATCACCCGACATGTCATATGGATCGTACGGCGGGTGTGTGGATCGTCCCGCGTGCGTCCTCATACTTCCCACCATGGAGCGGCACGACCAGAATGAACCAGGACAGTATTTGAAGAGTCATTTTTGTCCAGATATAAAATCCAAGAGTCATTGACTCTTTTTAATATTTTCTAGTCTTTGTTTTCATTTTCTTGGTGTGATTTTCCACAAAAATCTTAAGTCTCTTTTTGACTCATTGTAGTATAAATATGTAATCACATCAAAGGAATAAGGCAATCGATTTTCACCTTTTTGGTGAGTTTATCTCCTTTGTTCTTTGTAGAACACTTCTTGTTTCTTGTTGAGTTTCCTCCAAGTAAACATCTTCTAATTTCGTTGGACTTGTGAGTCATATCAAGCAACGATAAGAAACCCTTTCTTTGTTGGACTTGTGCGTCATATCAAGCAATAATCGAAGTTCATGAATATCAACAGCCTTCCGCAACTGCCGTGCGACCCTTCAATCCATCAGTTCTCATTCAATCCGTCTGAGTTCATATCCAAAGTCCAGCTGACTGATCATGTCCTATCCAGGGCGTATCACAAGCTATCCCATGAATTCTCTCGATGCTACTGCAAACCTGCACTTCGCGGGGTTCAGTTTCATATTATGGAAGTTTAGCTTTTCAAAGCATTCTTGGAGGTTGGCGATATGATTTTGCTCTTCGAGAGATTTTACGAGCATATCGTCGATGTATATCTCCATTGTTTCCCGAGCTGTTTGGAGAACATACGGTTGACAAGCCGTTGATAGGTTGTGCCAACATTCTTGCGACCGAACGGCATTACCCTTGAACAGTAATTACCGCGATCAGCTATGAATGCAGTTTTTTCATGATCGTTGGGGTTCATCTTAATCTGATTATATCCAGAGAAGGCATCCATAAAGGACAAGAGTTCGTTCCCTGCCGTTGCTTTGGCTAAGCTGTCGATCTGTGGCAGGGGGCTATCCTTTGGACACGCTTTATTGATATCAGTGAAATCGACGCAAACTCGCCACTTTCCGTTCTTCTTTTTGACAACAACTGGGTTAGCGAGCCAGTCGGGATACCTAACCTCTGTTATGGATCTAAATTTGAGGATTTTTTCGACCTTGTAATTAAGCGCACTAGCGCATTCTGATCCCAACTTTCGTCTTTTGTTTGATGGGTTTGAAAGTTGGGTCAAGTTGAGCTTATGACATGTGATGTTGATGTCAATTTGTGGCATGTCTTTCTCGGTCCATGCAAACTTGTGCAAGTTCTTTTTAAAAAAACTATGAAATCGAATTTCAAAGGCCCACTCAGGTTCGAGCCCATTTCAACGCAGCGGTTTGGGAATGCCTCGTCTAGGCATACCGAGACAACGGGTTCGCAAGTCGGCTCACATTTCCCTTCCAAATCTTTGATCACTCGTGAATTCCAAAAGATTTCATCTTGTTATGGGGCATTGTCAACGACAGACGATTTCTTTTTTAAGGCGGAATCTCCGCTGACGGGTTTTTGCGTTTTAATTCCACGGCAAAGCAGACCTGCGAAACTCTCCGATCTCCCCAGATGGTCTCGATTCCGGGAAGTGTAGGGAATTTGAGACACATGTGGTATGTTGACGGACAGCCTGTATTGAATTCAGCCATGGAGTTCCCACGATCGCGTTATGATGTGGGTCGAGCTATGACCATGAATTCCATAATTTTTGTTATGATGTTGGCTCTAACCGAGAGGTTGATTGTGCCGAGAGTCATGGTAACTTTCCCCGAGAGTCTTACTACCGGATTTGGGTCCTCGTGATTTCGAATGGATTTGATTTTTCATTCTCTCGAGGGTGTTTTTGAAGATGATATTAGTCGAGCTTCCGGTGTCGACCAATATACTTGCGATATAGATATTATGGACTTTCAGCTCGATAACAAGGAGATCATTGAGAGGTTTGACCGATTCGGTCTTCCTCTTTCCTTGAAGGAGATAACGTCGCTACCTGTTTAGTCAGGCATATAGTTTCTAAGTCGTATGGTGATTTTTGAGTTAGAAAATCCGACCCCCCTCCTTCTTGCGCCAAATTGTGGGAACTGAAATTCACATTGTCCATTTTCGTAAATTAAGGAAAGTCAAGTGAACCCGACTATCTAGAGGTCCCAAATTATCTGCGTAAACACACGAAAACGAAAAAGAAAGAGATAACAAAATATCTATAGTAAGTTTCACACAAGCATTTTATTGATTGATAAGAACAATGCTACATGATTTTCCGAAGAACAAAACGAGTAGAATATAGCTAACAAAGAGAATCTCAGAACAAAGGTGAAGAAGAATCTAAGTAAAGTTTTGAGTGTGCATCCACCTAAATTCTAGGTTCTTCTAAGCTAGCTGAGAGTTTCTAGGCCTAAATCTTCGGGCCTCCTTGCGCCTTTAGCTTTAGCTCCCCTTATATATGCCTTATGGGTCGATTCCCCTTTCCTTTTTTTCCCTAGGTCAAGTTTATCGCTTCGCGGAAATATTCCTTTTTATCTTGATCTTCATCATTATCTTAGAAACTTGAGATTTATCTTTCGATTTCGTGAGATTTATCTTTTTCTGCGAGTAAAGATACACCATCATAACATTGATGGGCTCAGTTTCATATGAAACCGCAAGTGGGTCTTTAGACGCGTTTAAGCCTATTTGGGCTTTATTTCGACAAAATGTTTTTACGATTGCTTTGAAAGAAGGTTTCTTGATATGACCTCGATTTAACGAAGAAGTTCACACTTCTCGTATAGTTTTGACAACTGCAGTGTTAAATTAACTGTTACCATTTATACGATAATATCAAAGGTGGCTTAGGCATTCAAAAAGAAGGAGTGGTTGGAAAATATGTAGGCCTCCCCGAGCACTTTGAAGGAATAAAAAAGACATCTTTACATCAATCGTGGACAGAATCAGGCAGCTATCAGTTAGTTGGTCATCTCGGTATCTCTCTACAGCCGAAAAGCTGACCCTTCGGAAGAACTTTCTCTCTGCAATCCCTAATCATGCCATGCAATGCTTCAAGATGCCTATCTCAGTCTGTAGAAAAATTCAATCCGCTTTGACCAGATTTTGTTGGGATGTGAAACCCGTAGCTTGAAAGATGTCATGGAAAGCATGGAACACCTTTTTGAAGTCAAAAAAGGATGGATGCTTAGGATTAAGGGACATTCAAAGTGTTAATGACGCCCTGCTAGCAAAAAAAAAATGGCGTATCATGTCTGAACCAAATTGCCTCTTGGCTCGAGTTCTTAAAGGGGAATATTTCCATGATCAAGACTTTCTCCAATTTGTTGCACCCTATTTGGATCTCATAGACGGAGAGCGGTTTTTATAGGGAAAGAGCTCCTAAAAGATCAACTTGGTTGGGCCATCGGTAATGGCGAGAATGTCTACATATGGAGGGACCATTGGCGGTCATCAAGTGATAGAATATGGCCAGTAGGACCAGCTACGGAACCATCCTCAGACTTGAGAGTTTCTAGCTTAATAAATGGCCAGTCCAGAGATTGGAACAAATAGAAGATATATGAACTGCTTCCCCTACACACAGGAAAGATCATGTCAATTAAGATACGCAAGATGGGTGAAAGGATAAGCGAATCTGGCTCAAGAAAACACTTGTGATTACTTTGTTAAAACTGGTTATTTTGTGGCCCTAGAACAACATCTTCCTTAAGCTATTGCAACGCAAACAACCAACCAAGATTGGATCCAAGAGGTCTGGAAAATGGATACATCTCCTAAACTTAAGCTTCTGCTTTGGAAAATTAACCATCAAGCGCTTCCAGTGGGAGAAATCCTAAGAGCAAAACATATCCTATCTAATGCCAAATGTACTCACTGTGATGAACTGAAACCATTCTCCATATATTTTTTCCATTGTCCTTTCGCACAAAAGGTTTGGGAAATGGCACCTTTTCAGGCGGACCGAGAACGTGGAACTCCTTCGATTTGGGTTGGAAAGCTTCTATGCGATTGTTCTTTCTCCTACCAGTCTCAGAAAATGCCCTCTAGATCCCTGGATAATCTCTTCCATGTGGTCACAGAGAAACCTCAAAATATTTCAAAACCGGATTTTCTCCTTTCGAGAAACAATTATCAAAGCTATAGGTGATGCAAAGGAATTGAAAAATGCTCAATCAGGACTAGCACCTACCAGAGCAGCCAAACCCCAACACTCAAGCTATATCTGGTTTTACGGTAACTTGTAGATCCGATGCGGCATTGAAATTGAAACCTCTGACAGCGTGAGTTGCTTCTTCTATAATGAACAGAATGAGAGGTTTATCTCTCACAAGAATCAATTGATTTGGTGACCTCATCTCTTGTGGCGGAGGGATTGGCACTTCACTCAGCGATGGAACATGCAGTCGTCCTTCAGTTCCAATGTTCTTTTTGAATCTGATTCACTTCAATTGGTGGCAGCTATTATGGGAGGATCAAGCTATTCAGACCTTCATCGACTCTTAGCTGATATCAAACTATTATCTTTATCGTCTGAATCTATTTCTTTTAGATTTACCCATCGGGCTCTATGTCATTTGAAGATGAACAAGCAAAACAGACTCTTCATAGCTTTGTTTCTGCACTCGGTTTAACCGGTTAAGTTTTTAATGAAAGTTGTTAGTGCTAAAAAAAAGACAAATGAAAAAACGCTAGATCCAAAATTTCAAATAAGTAATTTAGAATAATAGAATGCTAAGAGATAAGGAAGAAAATTGTAGAACTCAAATAAAAAAAAATCAAGTCATCACATTTCGATGCAGAACTGTCTATGTCTAGATCCTAAAATTTCTTCTTCTTCTTTTTTGCGAATTCATAAAACTAAGACATACATTAAGTTCATACTCGATACACTGAAATCTCTAAACTAAATCTTTTTGCAAATAATTATTTAGCTCATCTAAGATAATTTCAATTAATCAATAATATTGTTATATCTACCAATTACCATATGATTTAGATTCTAGTTAATTACTCTAGAATTAGCATTAAAATAATCAAGATGAAGAAATCTATAGATAATCCTAGCAATTCATTCAGCTAATCAATTCATTAAACCCCTAAATCTAAAGGTGAATTAATCAGACATGAACAATGCAACACAAATCATAATCTAAATAACTTGCATAAATCGATTAAAATAAGAAATAATGGAATTCGAAATCATCTTTGAAAAAATTCTCAATTGTCTCTCCAAAACGCTCTAAGATAAATCAAAGCATGTGGACCGTACCCTAAACAACAAATTTGAATAGATATATTAATATATAACTAAAAACATGATTTGAGCTTCTTTTGATAATATTAAAATTTCTATGCTTTTCTGCAATTTCTCAAAAATTCATTAATCAATGTGATTTTCTTATACATCATGGATGTCGACCGACACCAGTCATTATCGATCGACACTAGACCAAAATCTAGACTCCGGGTTACTCAATTCGGCTTCACGTCTCTCTAAGTTCCAAATCATTACTGAACTTCCAAAATACTCCAAATCCTAGCTAGACATGTATTAGACTCCAAAACTATTCCAAACATAATATTAGACTTTGAAATACGACTTACATCATAATCAAAACCCTAGAAAACCATGATATATCAACAATGCATTTGACATGCAACTATGCAAGATCACAGTTCAGTCACTTTCACTTGCTTTCTAAGGAATTCACACAAGCAGCAAAATCAAAACAAAAGATAAAACAGAAACAGGATGGGAGATATACACCATGGCTCCAAGATTTGATAAATCTTTGTTTCTAGTCTTTTACCTGTTGAAGTAGAGGCAGCAAATAAAACTCAGAAAAGTTGAAGCGTGTACTTAAAAGATTTACAAAGTACATAGAACATGTATTACATGCAAACTTCTTTACCTGCTTCATGTGAAGTTTGGATAAATCTGATTAATGTCCCATTCACCTTTTTCAACTCCTGACCACTCAGCGACGTTAAAGTTTATTAAGAGGCTTGAAAATAATAAGATAATGTTATCAATTCCTCGAGATGTAACGTACAGGAATACAATTTATATAATATATATATAAGGAAGTGTTACAAGCATGTCTGACCAGAAGCAATCTCTACATCTCAATCCTCTTTCATGGTGACTTCTCCTTGCTCCCTGAAATACATTAATGAAAAAATCAGGACGGATAGGGAGGCTCCATATGGTTGATATTGCAACCCATTTTCAAACCAAAATGAATAAAACCCAGCACAAAATACCAAGTGAAAAGAAAGGTATACCTAGGGGTATAACTGCAAAACCAAGAACACAGACTTAACATAAATAATTACTTCAAACTTTCTTCTTATTAGAAATTCACTTCTGTGGTTCAATCAGATTTACAAGACTACACATACACGTGTATCTTTACTTCTTGTATCGCCAATATATATACTTCTCCTTCGCGCATATCTTGTAAGAATATCTTCTTTCCTTATCGTATCTCTAATCGTATCTTCCCAGAATATTCTTCTTGACACGATTGTCCTTAGCTGCTTGAGCTGACAATCTCCTCCTGTTTGTCTGCATCTGTCACTCCATTCCTATCATGCATCAACGAGAAAACATACCTACACCTGACAGTACTTAGTGAGTCAAGATTAATCAGATGTTAGTCACAGCACGATTAAAAGCATCCAATGGTATATAAAAATACCATAACCAGTTCAGATAAAACACATGATAGAGTCTCAAACACAGACAAACAATAAAGCACAAAACAGGGAAAAAAAACTTCGTCTTCACTCCAACCGCCTCCGCTTCCTGCTCCGAGTCTCCTCTTGAATGAGTGAGCAGGCAGACAAACATCCGAAGCTCAGGCACGACGAACCTGACCTCTCCTTGGACCCGTAAGCTCCACGATGTTGCGCCTGATGGTGGTGGGAGTACCGATCAGCTCATCATCCCCGGGAAGGCGCATAATCTCCTTCTGTAAGTCCAGAACTTGATAAATGAATTTAGGGAGACTTAGCTTCCTGTCAGGACTCATCTCGCGGGTGAGCTCCATCACCTGATCATACATCATGGTCCCAAAGTCAATATCTCGACGGCGGATGAGAGCCCACAAAAGTCGGAGACGCTTCTTGATGAAAACGTTAGTGTTGAGTCCTGGAAGCCAATTGAGTTCACAAAGACGGTAGAGAATATGATAGGGAGGTATGAGAGACGTGATACTAAAGCATGTCAAACCGGTACATTGATAGCCAATGAGGGTGCTGATGGCAAGGGTAAGATCACCACTTTCCCAGTCAAAAGATCGATCAACGGGAGGGGTAGCGAAGAGCTGAATGATCCCCGTGGGATCAAAACCAAACCGAGTACCTCTTACGATCACCCCGTTAGGGGAGAAGCAAAGATTTTCCAGGCACTCTTTGACCACTCTAGCACAGAAGGGTCTCACATGCAACACCGAGTACGTCCATTCTACCATATCTATCAACCTAAGGGCATCACTTACTTCCGGTTCACGGGGATCAAGATTACCTTGGACTATGAACCCCTGAAGGCAGAGATCGCAATAGGTACTTTCGGCGTGTGAGCTCAACAAGTGATGATCAATGGGTCCCACCTGAGGACAAACCGTTGAAAACACATCACAGTGCACCTCAAGACGCCTTCAAATGAGAAGTAAGGAATGGAAGCGAAATTGTCGTAGATTACTCCTCGGATTCCAGCCATTGGAAGATTTTGATGCAAGAATAGAGAGATGAAAGATTGAACAGAGAGATTTTGAACTGAATAAGAAAAGCACGAGTTTTTCTTTGGGAAGGCAACTAAAAAGACTAGGAGGGAAAATGCAGTCACGCAAATGTCTCGTCAAGGTATTTATACTCACTAAGGGCGTGGCTGACACCCCCGGCTTTTTCACATATCGAGACTTGCCATTAACTGTAGCCCATGTACTTTCTCAAGGACACCTTTTAGCAACTCAAGCCCAACTCGCCTTTAATCAGTCCAACACTCGTAGATGGATCGGACCCCTTTTGAAAGAGAGCGGTGAGTGACCCATTGCCTGATGAACATATGAAGCCCAATCGAATCGAACGAAACTAATACTTATGATAAGAGAAATTCTACCTCAACTTTGTAAACCCGTATCCATGGTACTTGAATCATTTCATATCTCAGACTTTATACCTCCACTCATTAGTCATAGAATCAGTTGCATTGGCCACTGCTTTCCTCAGCCGAGGTGCATTCATGGTCAAACCCAGCGAGGTACTCTTTTGTGGACCTAAGTTTTGTCACTAGATGAGGATCAATCTGATTTAGAAGATATCCAGTCAGAGGAGGAAGTTCTGGAATTCTAGAGCATTCGTTGGAGTATGACATTTGTTGGGATATATATTTTTCCTTGATATATTTTTTTTTACTTATGATGATGTGTTTCTCAGCTGAGATGCATTCACACCTTCCCTTTTTATGTCATACTCTCAAGTTGGCTTTCTCTTCAACTTTTACTATGATTTTCAAGTACTAGGCTCTTTTGAACTTTGACTCAACTCCCTCATAAGTTTCTAAAAACACTCTACCTTCATAGTCCAAGTTATGGACATGTAACATGAGTCGTAGAGATTCTAATCAATTAGTGACCTAATCATCAGTCCCTACATTGACTGCAATCAGATTCACACTGGGGCAACAACGAGTTCCGACACAGGTGCATATCATGCTGAATTAGAAAGAGTGACTTAACTAGATTTCACCAGAGACCGTTGCTTTGGCGACTTAGTCGAGTGACTATCAGTGGGGTTTACTAAGAGAGTGATATGATCATCTAAGAGACACGAGCTTATCAGGGTTCATAGATTACAAACGCCTTTCACAGATCCAGAAAAGTGTTGAGATCCAAGGGTTTAGTAAATATATCAGCTAGTTTTTTTCGGAGGGCACATGTTCAATGATCGCAAGTTTCTCCTCTACCATTTCTCTAACAAAGTGATGTCTAATATCAACATGCTTAGTTCTAGAGTGTTAAACCGGATTTTTGGATAAGTTTATGGTGCTTTTATTATCACAGTGAATGAGAAAGGATTGGTTGTCAATACTGTAATCTTTGAGTGTGTGTCACATCCAAAGGAGTTGAGTGCAGCAGCTCCCTAATGCTATATATTCTGCTTCTTCCGTGGATAATGAGACACAGTTTTGTTTCTTACTATGCCAAGAGATAACATTGTTACCTAGAAGGAAGCATCCTTCTGGGTGCTTTTCCGATCATCCAGACAACCTGCCCAATCTGCATCACAAACACCAGCAAGGTTGGTGTTAGTCTCACTTGAGTAGTTCATACCATATTTTAGCGTGCCTCTCACGTATTTAATAATACACTTAACTGCTTGAAGATGTGATGCTTTTGGGTTAGCTTGATATCGTGCACACAACCGCACACTCAGACATATATCAGGTCTGCTTGATGTTAGATACAACAAGCTTCCGATCATGGCTTTGTAGAGTTTTTCATCAACCTTGACCCCTTCTTCGTCTCTGATTAGTTTGATTGTAGTACTCATAGGTGTTCGTGCAGTCTTACATGTTTCCATATCAAATATTTTGACCAGATTTTGTGCGTACGTACTTTGAGACACAAAAATACCACCCTCTTTCTGACGAACTTGGAGACCAAAAAAGTAATTAAGCTCTCCAACCATGCTCATATCAAATTCTCGAGCATTGTTCTAACAAACCCATCAACCAGGCTATGTTTAGTTGCTTTGAAGATGATATCATCAACATAGATTTGTACTATCAGGATGTGTGATTCTTGAAATACTATGAATAAGGTTTTGTCTACACTTCCTCGTTTGAATCCTGCTTTCAGTAAGAACTGAGTCAGACGTTCGTACCAAGCTCTGGGTGCTTACTGTAATCCATATAGAGCCCTTTGTAGTTTATACACATGGTCCGGATGTTTGGGATCCTCAAACCCTTTTTGCTGCGCCACATATACTTCTACTTGAAGTACAACATTCAGAAACGCACTTTTCACATCCATTTGGTACAATTTAATCCTTAGTTTGCAAGCAATTCCAAACAGAAGCCTGATAGACTCTAGTCGAGCAACTGGAGCAAAGGTTTCGTCGAACTCAATTCCTTCTATCTTTGAATATCCTGAGCCACCAGTCAAGACTTATTACGCACAACATTTCTTTCTTCATCTATCTTGCTCTTATAGATCCACTTGGTTCCCACTACGTTGACTCCCTCAGGTTTTGGAACTAGATCCCAGACATCCAATCTAGCAAACTGTTCGAGCTCTTCATGCATGGAGTTGGTCCAGTACTCATCTACAAGAGCTTGCTCGATGTTCTTCGGTTCATAAGATGACACGAAGGATGCCAGTTTTACCATAGATTTGAAATCAATATGTTTGTTCTGAGTTCTCTTTCCTTCATTGACTTCTCCAGTGACATCGTTTATACTGTGATTTCTGTAAACCTAAGATTGGTCCGTCTCTTCCTTGGTCACACCATCTTCATTTACATCATCGTTTTCACTCTCAGGATATTCCTCAACTTGGTCAGTTGTTGAGTGATCATTACTCTGTTGAATTTCCACTAGTTCCAATAGTAGACTTTGATGATCATCGAACATTACATTGTCTGCATCGCCTAGATGAAATGTTCTCTTGTTGTACACTCGATATGCCATGTTGTTAGTTGAATACCCGAAGAATATTCCTTCATCACTTCTTGAGTCAAATTTTCCAAGCTGCTCTTTATCGTTTAGAATGTAGCATATGCAACCAAAGACATGAAAGTAACTCAGGTTGGTAAGCTTTTCTTTCCATATCTCGTATAGTGTCTTTTTGGTGCCGAATCTTAGATATACTCGATTAATAATATAACATGCAGTGTTTACTGCTTCAGCCCATAAATGTTTTCGGTACATTGTTACCGTGGATCATTGCTCTTGCCATTTCTTGAAGTGTTAGATTCTTTCTTTCAACCACTCCATTTTGTTGAGGTGTGCGTGGGGCTGAATACTGGTGTGTGATGTCTTGTTAATGACAAAATCTTTCAAATGCATCGTTTTGAAATTCCCCACCATGATCACTTCGTATTTGTACAATTCCACCCTTTCATGTGATGCTTTCCGTCTGAACCGGTCCCATGAGATCCATATGAACCAACTCAAGAATCTTGGTAGTCCTAATGTCCGAGAGCTGTTTATGTTGAACTTTCACTTGCTTCCTTTTGCAGCATGCATCACAAATAAGATCGGTTGATGTCTCCATCTTGGGTACTCCTCGGACAATCCCTTTGTTCACTAACCGGCTAAGACTATGAGTGCTAATGTGTCCCAGATTTTTGTGCCAATTATCAAGTTGAGATTTTGTGGTCTTCATACATTTGTTAGAAGCATTCCACATGTAGCAATTATTGCCTGAACAAATTCCTTGTAGCTTCACATTTCCTTCTATGTCTAAGGTTTTGCAATCGACTCTTGTAATGTCATTGTCATTCCTTCATCGCATAACTGGCTTATGCTGATTAGATTGGATTTAAGTCCCTCTACTAGGCATACATTTAGCAACCTAGGTTGTTTAGAGTTCTCACTGTGACCAACTCCTTGAATTCTTTCTTGCTTCCCATCTCCGAAGGTTACTTTTCCTGTCTTGGTGGGGACTACTTCGGTGAACAGATTCCGATCTCCAGTCATATGTTTGTGACATCCGCTGTCAAAATACCAGTCATCTGATTTACCCCCTTCATCTGTCATGTAAGCTACATTAGTCGTTTCCTTTTGATCACTGTTTGAGATGTTCACGTTGAGATTCTTATGCACACCGTAGACGTCACCCTTGGCAATCCAAACTCTTCGATACTCGTGCCTTTCAATGAAACCCTTCCCATTCTTCCAGGCTTCATGAATCCGTTTGGACAGGAGAGCACATGTGTTTCTTTGATGTTTTGAGCTCCCACACACTTGGTACCTTTTTGTGTGTTTGTGTTTCTTTTGATGTGGCCACGCCTTCTTCTTGTATGAAGTCGCTTTAGCGAGTACGTACCTTTGGACACTCACTTGCACGCTCTTGTGGAAGTCAGCTGATATCTTGGTTGGTGAGTTTTCCATCATCAGCGCATTCACTTGAGCTTTGAGTACTGCTTTGTCCCTTAATAGCTTGAGATTCTCCTTTGATAGTGTTGCTAGCTTGTAGGAGAATTTTGGGTATTTGATTTGGTCTTGAACTATTTTTGATTCTTCCATGTTCTTTCCAAGATCCCAACCTGTCTTCAATATATAGATATTCTTAAGGTTGATCTGCTCTGATACCAATTGAAAAACCAAGAACACAGACTTAACATAAATACTTACTTCAAACTTTCTTCTTATTAGAAATCATTTGAACTCACTTCTATTGTTCAATCAGATTTACAAGACTACACACACGTGTATCTTGACTAACCAATTTCTAATCTTTTTTCTAACTCAAGTTAACACACCCGTTACTTGATTAGCAAGTCTAGACTTAACCTTAATCTGAGATGTCTTTTAGGTGCTGCTATATATCTCTCTCTCTCTGTAAGGACACCCCTTTACTGCTTGTGTCGCCAATATATCTACTTCTCCTTCGCGCATATCTTGTGAGAATATCTTCTTTCTTTATCGTATCTCTACTCATAACTGCCCAGAATATTCTTCTTGCCACGATTGTCCTTATTGTCCTTAGCTGCTTGAGCTTACAATAACATCTAACATACCAGCTCCTATATGGCTACAATACATTTGTTCATATGAGGTTAGTTCCCTGCTGCAAAAGTTGTATGTTAACTCTTCCCGCACATATGGTCCCAAAGCAAGAGTCAGATAATGTCCTCAACAAAGCAAGAGTCAGATAATTTCCACACATAAAGTTCCAAAGCATAAACAACAAAGCAAGAGATAGATAATTGAACTTGCTCTCTAGAGATTTCCAGAATAACAATGAGTCGTGGTGCACACAACAAACAGAATCAGAGAGAGGTAAGAACTGTCAGAAGGAGATATACACTTGTCTCCTGTTGACGCAGATGCAGCAAAAACTTTAAAACAGAGTTTAAGCAATTACTAGAGTATTTTTCACATACATTTGTGCCCGGTTCTTGATTAGCAACAAAATTCTTTGCATATTCATTTGAGGCTTGAGACAGTCCACAACCGCACAGAATAAAATATTAACTTTTATGAGAAACTAACCTCTGCAGGACATGCAGCATCAACAAGATTATCTTTACCTTTAGTTCCAGAGTCATTATGTCTGTGGTAATCATTCCCAAACCAAGATTAAGTTTTTCAAAAGCATACTTCAATCTTTTAACATAAAAGCAAAAACATTTTCTATATTTTTAAAATAAATTCTAAATCATTCACAAGAAATCAAGAACTTAGTAATAGACTACTCACAACAACAACAACAAAGATTCACCTGTTGACGATGACGACTCTATGCAATGACATAGAAGAAGAAACAAGAGGCAGTGATCTTCCACAAAATCTCCAACATACGCCGACAAAACAGCTGTATGTGCCAAACACTGAGATATGAACTTGTACGGTTTTTGTTTTAATTACATAGGGAAACTCATAAGAATCGGTTCTACACATACCGGACAGGTTTAGTTGTTTCTGTATAATCAACTCTCTAACCGATAGTTCCTTGTAAGAGGTTCTGAGTTTGTATGTCGGTTGAGTGATACAAAGGCTGGTCTCGTATTAGCTGGGGCCTATCAAAGGTCACAGACTGATATTTGATTTAACACCAGCTTCATCGGCGGTATGGCGGAATGTTGATGATTGACTAATAAAATTAGAATAATAAAAAGTATAGGAAAGAATTTGATCAAAAAAAAAAAAGTATAGGAAAGAAACAGAACCCATGTCTCCAGAACTTGCGAGAACGTACATCTGTCCCTTCATGATTAAACAATTTTTTTTAAATATAAAGTATTTTTATAAATATTATACAGTGTCTCAACCACGGAATACTTTATATTTTTTTATTTAATTTTAAAATTGTCAAATCACTTAAACACATAAATATAAAATTAGGAGTGAACAAAATTTTATATATGATCCTATTTTAACTAGGTGTTAACATTGCAAACACATATATGCGGACACAATCATTTTAAAGTACTTATTATATACATTATTATTTCAAAAATCAACATTAAATTATTTATATACTATATTTTTATCAAAAAAAATTGTTATTGTACTTATTATTTTTTGAAAACACTCTTTTTAATTTTTTATAATTAAAAATATAACTTTCAGATATCAATGCACTATATATTTATATAAGAATTAACATATTTTTTAACTTTTTTAGTTATTTTAAATTATAATATTTTATAATCAGTTATCTAATATAGTAAATAAATTAAATTTCCTAATATAAAATTTATTGTTAATTATATAATAAATTATATTCATTACGAAGGACAACAATCATTCTAAATTTTAGTGTGAGAGTTGAAAGCCAAAAATTTATTTTCTATATATATATATATATATTTATTTATTTTTGATTTAATTATATAATTATGGATATTTGTAACACACAGCAAAATAAATATTAACAATATCTGTTAAAAACATAGAAAATCACAAATAGTATTTTTTAAAATAGGGATATCCACTATAATCTGATATATATATGACTTATATAATTTATATATAGGTTAATTCTGAAATATCCTTATTTTGTATATTAATTATTTAGTTATTTTATATTAAAATATTGTTATTTTCTATTCAGTTTTAGATTTTTTTTTTGTTTTATTTTTTATGAACTGAAGCAGACATCTAATTTAAAATACATTCTTACAAATGTTTAGACATTGAGTATCAGGGAACAAAATAAAAATTATGCTTTCAAAAAAACAACAACTCGAAATAGAACGAGTTACAATACATTTTGCCGTGTGTCCACCACATAAAACTAAATGTTACTTTTTATTTTAATTTTAAACTGTCTTTTATTGTTTTCATCAAATATCCCGAACGGGCATATTCTTATTTTCCTTTATTTTTCCATTTATGTGCTAAATGACAAAACTGATTGAACGAAATAGTGATGATTCATTTCACAATTTTTATAAAATTTTAAATGCTTCACTTACGTCAATCTCATTGAAAAGCAGAGTGCAACCTCTTTTTTTCGAGGGCATAGTACTAGCCACAAAAGCTACAGAAGGTGTGTCCTATTATTAAACTTATGATCAGTTTCCACAACTGATCACACTCGCAGCAAGTAAAATAACGCTCGAAAAGGAAAAAAAAAACATATTGGCACTAGAAAAAATGTGTCTAGCTAATAGAAATATGAAAGATATATTTATATAAAATAATGTTTTCTTACATTTCACTATTATTAAACCTTGTTTTTAAAAAAAAAATTATTATTAGACCTAGTTGTTTGAGCATAGATGTTAAGCTCATGAGTTTGTGGAATAGCAACAACAACAAAATTAAAACATTAGTTTTCAACCTCTCTATATTAAAGGTCAAAGAGATATGGATCAGATAAGAAACCTAGACAAGCCTACCTTATCGCCAGTTTCTTTAACATCACGTTCACTCTGCTCTTTGTACTCTCTGAAACTGAATCTTCTATACTTCTTTGGATTCCCAAAGCACTCAATCTCAGTTTCTTCATAGGGACATACAAAGAATGCTATTGACAACCTCTCCACGTTTGCGGGAGGCGTCACTCTATGTCTTACGCTCTGGTAAACTCCATTACTCAGTGCCTATAGTGTGTTCATAAGATTAATTAAATTTTAAGGCGATTAATACCTAATTGTATCAACAAAAGTCAAGTGAGTAGCACCAAATTTCCAGCAAAATAAAAACATCTTTAGATTACTTATCAAAAAAACATCTAGTAGATTTTGGATTCATAGTGTCAAGTTTTAGGGACTAGAATCTTACACACATAACTTACGTCCATAACTCCAAAAACGTTTTTTATCGTATACTCTCTTCTTTTTTCCGACTGAATTATCGTATACGTTCTTTCTTTGTTTTCCTTGTAATTAGCTAAAGATACTGATGTACCTAGATTCAAAAAATATAAGACTAAATGATTTTTTTTTTGGATATGTGTTAACAGAAGAACTGAAAACGTAAACCTTTCTTTATCATTCTATTTACTTACATATTTCCCATAACATTTTATTATCATATATTATATACTAAACCAGGTAACTTCCATTAGAGTTGTAGGCGTACTTTTAGACATCTATGGTCTAAGTCATTGGCTCGAGATTAGTCATATGTGTTAAAAACGTTAATAATCTATTAATAAAGTTACCTGAAACATGTCACCAATGTTCACAGTAAGAGCCTCCGAGCAAGGTTTTACACCAATCCATTGTCCATTTTTCTTCAATTCTAGTCCTCCGATTTGATCTTGAGAGAGTATAGTGATGAAACTTGTATCGGTATGAGGAACCAAACCAAACACTTGCGAACCAAAAACACAAGGGTGATACTTATTAAGCCTTAGAAAACTGTTTTCTAGTGCATAAATATTTTCGAAATACTTCGAGTTCACGTTCACTTGATTCCCCAGTATTTCGCATATCATTTGTGCCACTCGAGCTATCTCTTTAACATACATTGCAACGGTTGTTCTGTAAAAATTGAAAATAATAAAATAATTGAATATTTCCTTATCTAGTTATATGATTGTGTAATAATGATATGATGTTGTATTTATGTTTATATCTTTAACAACAGACCGATCTTAGTACCAAAAAGACCCGACCGATCTCTATATATAGATGTAATTAAAGTTTTCTATAACTATAAAATAATAATGATCGTTGCTATGTATATACTACTAGATACACGCTTGTGAACCTTGATCTTCCAAATAACCTTAAAATTTCATTCCCAAAAATTTAAAATATTTCCATGTACCCATAACTTCATAAAAAGGTTTCGCATTAAAAAATCTTGAAACTAAAGGAAAATGAGTATTTGTGACTATGAACCTTGATCTTCCAAGAACCTTAAAATTTCATTCCAATTTTTTTTAAATATTTTGCCCTGAACCAAAATCACTGTTTAAAATTCAATAATTTATCTTTACTAATAGTAAAGACAATCCAATAATTAGGGTTTCATCATAGGACAGATCTCAAATCAAACGAACTAATCAAAACTTATAAGACTAAAACCTGAGGTTGTTGCCATCATCAGAAAAACTTAAGATCTCAGCAAGAGTGATGTGAAACGCTTCAGAAAAGGAGTACTGAGCTGGAGAAGTGGCGTTAGGGTTTCCCCACCGGTAACAATTCTTTGATGACTCGGAAAACTTTTCTAGGACTTTCTCAGTAAAGGATCGGTCAAAGAGTTTCTTATCTTCGAGAAACATCATCTCAAAGACTTCTTTGGGAATCCCATGGTTCACAATTTGAAAGAACCCCCACTCTTTTGCTGCATCAACCATTTCTTTTACACATCTTTTGAGCTTGGCCTCCTCGCCATTAGTTAGATGGCTGAGATCTATCATTGGAAGCTTTACACCTGAGGTTTGGACGGTTGGTTCGACCATATTGTTATTACAAGTTGATCTCGGAAAGGAGCTTCCAAAAATGGATGAGAAATGTGTCTCAAAGGGAGGTCGAGAAGCCATGTAAAGCTATGGTTAGGAAGAAATGAAATTCGAGTAGTGATTATTCTCTATGTTTCTTAATTATCTTTTGAATTATATGAGGAAAAAACCCTTAACCTGTATATATAGATATAAAATTTCATGTATGTCGCTGTCAAATCTCCTGTAGATGGAAGCAAATTATTAAAGGAGTCATGTACTGTTAGAGAAATGATTAGATACCATTTAGGGCTGATACATAATATCTACATGTGCGTTTTCAAGAGAAAAACGTTGAAAGTTATGTCTATATACATACTCAAGAGCAGTAGCTTAATTAGTGAATAGTTTAATCTGTGAAAGACGTCGATTTAGAGTATGATCTTTTCATCTTAAAGTGGGTTTAAAATTTTTGTAGAAAAAAACGTATATCTGTCATTAACTGTCACACACAGCTAGATATGCCGTGAAAAGAAACAAATATATTATAATTTGTATGGTGCATAAGCTTATACGTACGTGACATACCGTTCAAACATACATAACTAAGTGAAGAAATTTTCCAATTCTTTTTTTTTTTTTTTTTTTTTTGTCACGGGATTTATCGCTCCCAGGAATCCCTGTAGGAGTCGAACCCTGGTGCCTTGGGATCCAGTTCACCTGAGTGTTACCACTAGGCTATTCTGTCCCGGCAGAAATTTTCCTATTCATTTACAATAAAATCTTCCTGTTCATTTTCCAAAGAGGAAAATATAAATATAAAAAAAAAATAATGGGCCTGCAAAAGAAAGAGGTAAATATATTATGGACCCATTAATATTTGATGGTTTTCTCAAAAAAAAAAATATTGATGGTTCTCTCAAAAAAAAAAAATATTGATGGTTCTCTCAAAAAAAAAATATTGATGGTTCTCTCGAAAAAAAATATTGATGGTTCTCTCAAAAAAAAAATATATTGATGGTTCTCTCAAAAAAAAATATTGATGGTTCTCTCAAAAAAAAATATTGATGGTTCTCTCAAAAAAAAAATATTGATGGTTGATGTGTCTTCTTAAAGTCGGACTATCGTTAAGACTTGATCGAGCATTAATGATAGTTTCTCAAGCTATGAAACCACGTGTTTATGTCTCTCTCTCTATTTTCTTTCCTCCCTTAAAAGATTTTTTTTCTCTTTGGAATAGAACATCAGAGAATATCCCAGGAAATTCTTGAAATACCTAAAAGCGACATATATATGTGTGTGAAGTTATAATTTTTGGTCGAAATTTATAAAAAAAATATTAGTATAATGAACTCGTACAAAAAGAACAGCCCATTAGATTTATTTTGGTAAGGATATTCGTTTTTGTTGATAAATTAATACTCTTATATTTCAGAAAAACACACATACACTGATACAAGCGTTTAGGTGGTCGTTTCTCATGTCGACAAGTAGTTGTTGAAATTTAGGGGAATTATATATTTAAACTTTTTTTTCCTATTTTCAATAAGCAACCAAAATTAAATGAAAACAAATTTCAAAATCAGATACACTACTAGCATTCGTTTACTCAATTTGGCGACGGTTTGGTTGGGAAAATCAGAAATGGTATCAAAGGTAATTCAAACCGGTTCATTTTTTTTCTTTATTTACTCTAAACCAATTTAATGTTTTTTACATCAAAGGACTTTAAACCAATTTTAGTTTTCTTTAATATTGTTATGAATTAATTATTTAGGAACAGTTGGAGTTTTCTTTTTCAAAACTATAATTATATCTTTCTAAGTAACCTATAATTTTATGATAAGGTAATTTTGTTTCAACTTATTTTTTTTGTCAAAGCTTCCGTGAGCTCACACAATAACAACTATAGTTAAGCATATATACAATCATAATTAACTTAAAATTTTCAACGAAACTGAGTGAGGCTTATTGAACCAAAATTTGAGAAAATTCTAGATTTGAGTAAATAAAAAAAAATTCGAGATTTGAGAAAATTCTAAACAGATTTGTTACAAATTTTATGGTGGTTTTAAAAAAAAATTCTGTTTTTGAAAAAAATCATTTTTTTAATTTTAAATATTTATTTGAAATGATATTTTTATTCTTTTTATTATTATAATTTGATATTATTATATTTTTATGAAATATATAAAATATATGGAAATTTTCAAAAATACTACTTTCCTTGTACCACTTTTCAAAAATACCTTAATCATTTTTACCTTTGTTTTTAAGAGGAAAAACACACTCATAACTATTGGGTTAATTAATCTAAGATTTAGGGTTTAGAGTTAAAGGGTGGTATTGGGTGGGGGTGGGATTTAGGAATGTAAAATTTAGGATTCTAATTATTATTTTTTTTTAAATTGTCTCTTACAAAAGTGGTATTTTTGAAAATGTCTCTTTAATGAAGATATGAAAAGTGGTACAACAAAAGTGGTAAACTTGAAATTCTCCCTAAAATATATAAGTTTTTAAAATTTTATTTTTAAATAATTTTTATTTTTTATTTCATTTTAAACTGTTTGTTTTTCTTTTTAAAAATGTGAAGGGATTTTTTTTATTTTTTAAAAAAAGTTTCAAATACCCTCATAAGAGGTGGTATTTCAATTTTTTTTTTTCACTATAAAATGTTATCCAAATCCCACCAAATCTCATTTGATGGATTTAGTTGACAAAATTCATATTTTTTCAATAAGCTGAAATTTGGGAGAACTTGTACAAATGACTAATCCAATAAGCTTAGATTTCATATAGAATTTATAAATGATAAATACAATAAGAGGAGATTTGAAAAAAAATCCTCTCAAATTCTTGATCCAATAAGACCCCCTGAATAAGATTAAAGCGCTACAACGAAGATTTCATAGTTTGAGGATTTCCTATATTTCTAGATGAGAAAATGTCAAAATCTTATTGATTATTTTTAAGATAGAACTGCAAAAACATTTTATAAATAATTCTATTTTATTGGTTAGTTTAGTCCGACCTGATTATATACATCACTACAAATTTAAATAATATAATGACTTTTTGATGTTAAAAAGCTAACTTATTTTTTTGTCTTTTCATCTTAAATTATTTATTTTCTCTTCTTATATTTTTTTGTTTAAAATGAAAATACTAAACTATGATTTAATTTTTGGTTTTTGAAATCAACTATTATTATTTAAAATCCAATATAATTGATATTATATGTATTCTAAAACCTTCTATTATTAAAATTTTTTTGGTTGTGGATTATGAAATTTATTATGATTTTAGTATGCTTTGGTGGAATTTCTTAATCAAACACAAAATTTTAAATCTTATAGTGTGTCATGAGATTGTAAGATGTTTTAACTAGTATCTTAACGGCTTCGCAAATTTATTTAAGACTCATTTTGACGTCAGCTTTTCTCAAATATTTTATTAAATAAAAGTCCTCAATGTCTTACATTTTCACGTGGATTATCTAGCAAAATGGAAAAATCTGGCAACCAAGAATTACCTAAAGTAAGCCACCGACCGTCACACATAATGGATTCACAGGTTGAATGAGCGGGTATAAGAGATTCCTTAGTTATGGATGGCTTGAGACGTTATAAGTGGTATTTGAGCCGAACTCATACAAGTGTGGGATAACACTAACTGATCCTAGTGTGTGAAAAAGACATTGTACTCTCCGAGCAAGATTGATTGTTATGTCCCAGTTTCTGATATACACAATATATGTCAAAAAGTCAAAAAGAACTGATTTGACAACATATGTTACCAAAGTGTATTCATGTTTTTGATCACTTACCAGAAAGAATTCTAGGGTTCTTCGTGTTTTAACTGGAATAGTCGAATAACATACCATTTATCGAGAAGTGATTTTTGGTTTTCATGCGAGTGATATCAAAACACAGAGAAAAATATGTGGTAGTTATAGAGTCAGTAAACAAAATTTTCAAACATCCAAAAATTAACACACCAGAGATCACTGAAGCTAATAATATACTGTGTAGCGGGTGTGAGAATAAAAGGTCCATTAGTTAGTTATGGGTGGTCGGCTTAATATCATAAACCACTTGTCAACAGATGATCTGACAAGTAGTCGATATCAAATCCAGGAAGTCAAGCATAATTTACATCCATACAAAGTGCATGCAGTTTCTCTGCAGAGATGCGAAGATAGGCTGCTTGTAAACCACTACACAAGTCCTAGGATCAACTCATTCATTTCTTCCACAAGTCAACCTTTTGACTGACACAACGTCATATTTTGGTATGTGTGTTTACTTCAGTCCACTTTGTTTCACATAAAGGGTGAGTGTAATGGTAGAAGATATAATGGAAACTCTTTGAAAACTACGCATCTCATCAAAGTGAGACAAGAATACATATTACCGCCTCAGTTCTTCTGCTCCATGGAAGATCATGCATACAAAGCGGGTCTACGGCTGGGGTTCCTAGCAAAATCCATGGGTAAAATCATTCAAGAATCGTATCATTTACAAGAACGAGTCGAAAATGCTGAGATAACAATTCCGTATACGCCATGCCTACTTGAATAAAGATGCGTAGAAAAAAATCTATAAATTTATTCCCGGAAGGGAATAAAAAGATTTCTTCACAAATAAGAATTAACCGGAAAAACGTTCTCTCAGAAGGTTTTTATGAGAAACATCACAGTTTTACGAAATATTGTTTTGTAAAACAGATTTCGAAAAGTTTCTAAGAAAAAGCTTTCGTAAAACAATCAAAACAAGTTCTACGAAACAACCTTCCGTGAAACAACTTCTGGAACGTTTATACAGAAAAACTTTCGTAAAACAATCACAACAAGTTTTACGAAACAATCTTCCCTTAAAAAAATACTCCGGACAGTGTCTACAAAAAAACTTTCGTAAAATAAGCAAAACAAGTTTTACGAAACAATCTTCTTAAAACAAGCTTCAGAAAGTTCCCACGCACAAAAGTTCTGAAAGCATACGCAACCATCAACTGAGAACAAACAGAGAACAAAAGGCTCATTAACTTCTTGTACGAAAGCTCTTACGCAATTACGGAATAAATACCTCTTTGCTCTCTTTCTTTTTCAAAATTTCTTATCATATTTTTATCGTCAGTTTTTTCTCAAGTTTGTTTGGTTGCGTGACGTTTGGTTTAAAGCAGATTATTCGGGATCTTCTGGGAAAGTAGGGTTTCCTGACTTTCTAAGTTTACGGAAATCGACAGTGTGGATTTTGGTTCCCACAATCCATGATCCCTAACACCCTAGACCTAACAATCGACTACTCAGCTGTGAATATAGAAAACATAGAGATTAAAGATGAAGAAAACATAATGAATAACTGCAATAATAATAAAATAGAGTTCAAGATTCTTTTCTAGGGTGTATAGACTTGTAGTGACACGAAAACGACTAGAAGGACTCGATAAAGACTTCAAAAACACTTTTTAAAACCTATATACAATATGTCAAAAACACAAGATATCAATCTTCATGTAAAGGAAATCCTGCTCCATCTTCTCCTTGTTCATCACTTTTTCTTCATCGAGGGGGATGTGAAAGTGTCTAAGAATGCACTTGACAATAGTTCCAAAACCAAATTTCTTTCGAGCATCCAAAGTCGTGTAGTAAACAAGCTTCTCAGCAATAATTTCTTCTACGTTGAGGTTGTGGGCATCTGGATACATGATGTATGCACCCTTAGACCATAAATGTCCAACCCCAACGAACATAAGGGCTAACTCCTCGATGGTGACTGTTTTCGAATCTGTCTTTCCTTACAGGAATGAAGTCCTAAAACCTATCATCATGTAAGAAGCCAGGTATGACTAACTGATGTCCTTTCGAGAACCCAAGGATGTCACATAGCTCGAAAAGGGCAAGTGAGTAGAAAATCTTGTTCACAATGAATGATAGTCTTCCCTGGTCAGACACTTGGTTATATTCTCTCATGTATAGAAGTCATGCTGATGCAAGAAACACCCAAATCGAATCCGCATAAACATCCTCTCGCAGATCAAGAATGTAGCCGAAACCTACAAACAAGGCTTCCAACTCCAGTGTTATTCCCAAAGCGTCTGTTGTGTCTATGTCAGGAAAACGGGAAAGCTACTGATGGAACTGATCTTCATGTCTATCCTCAAATGGTGTGATCATTTGGTTTGCCGAGTGAGTCTTATCTAATTTTACGAACCTGTCCTTTTTATTAGGCTCAGTCTGTAAAGACAATCTCCCATGTGTTCCTGATTGCTTATGTCTCTTACTCATGATCTGCAGCACAATTCTAAAAGACCAAGTACTAATCAAGTAGGATGGTTCTACAAAACCACATACTGAATAAATCTCATAAGAGAGGCAATATCAAGTGTAGGTCACTTTAAGCAACATATGTATGCATAGAAATCAACAAACATCAAGAAACAACTCAACCACACAATTTTAAAACTCATTTTCGTTTTTTACAAGAGCACAAAAATTCAACATTTTCAAAATGAGTCCTAAATTCAAGTTGATACAATGAATTCCTGCGACAAAGTGATAATTATCATGAGATATCAGGCATTTCATCAAAACAAACAAGGAGTTTCAAACTTTATGTTGAATTTTCGTCAACGCCTAAGGTCAATCAAATAAAACTCATCAAAACCACCATTGACCCACAAAATTACTAGGAATAGGCTACTTATAGGTATATTGAAACACCCTAACCCAAATATCTTACAAAACACGTTAAAATTTTAAGTAAAAGATCAAGTCAAATCTTGCCGGAAGAACATGAGAAATGCTGCAACTTTATTAATGAAACATGGGAATGGGTACTTATCATGTAGTTTACAATAAAAAAGTGTTATAAAACTCCCAAACATTACCCAATCTTAAAACGTCTTTCCCGATGGTCTGTATAGCCATTACGGTCCACACAATCAACCGTACCTCCACCACATCATGAGGCATGAGTATACAAAATTATTCAGAGAGGAGTTCGAAACCGGCTACATGTAACTCAATACGCAAGAAATCAAATTCCATATTCTAACAACCTAGCAATTCCATTATGCCAACCTAGCAATATGCTTACATCATTCCTTAGCTATTTTCCTATTACTTATCAGTTTCCATGCATTCAAAATTAACAACCTAGCATCCGGTTCTATCATTCATTTACTTAAATTTTCATGCATTTCGTATTACGTAAGCTTTTTCTACCATTCCGACCCGAAGGTCCATCAACATGCGGTCCTAGCCAAACCTGCGGCCGTAGCCAACCTGCGGTCTTAGCCAAAATTTTTCGACCCGCCGATCTATTACGGCATGGAGCCAACTTGTGGGCCGAATCCATCCTACTACTTGAATGTCCATCACGGCCAAAACCAACATACATGGCCTGAAGCGATAAAGTGATCGTAACATCTTTACAGCCCAAAACCAAAATATACTTTCGTAATTTATTTTCATTGCTTATCATGTATTTTCCCTATTTAACTTCATTCTTCTATTCTTGTTCTTTCCTCAATAAATTCAATCCTTAATCAATTTCTATAACGTTTTCCAGTTAACATACCAATTCTTTTTAAGATCAATTCTACGTTTGTTCACATAAACATATCAGTTTAGACATAGCATCTTCACACTCAATTTAACATGTAAATATCCTAAGAACGTTCTTCAATCCTTGAGATCACTTCAAAGAATAAAGAACGAACTTTCTATAAGCAATTCCACTTACGCATAATCTCCATCCTAGCGAACCAACTATGACAAAATACTGATAATTAGGTTGCCATGAATCACACCCTCATCTTAGCTGAATCTCTAGGATTCGAAGACTCTGAACTCCCTAGCGTCTGCCGGAGGAGAAATCTTTAGCTCATCCTCGTTCAATCCTTCTTTTTGAGCTTCTGTCTCTACTAACTCGTTCATGCTATGACTTATCTATAAAGAAATTTCTTGGTTGTTCCAAAAAATAAGAACAAGGTCCTTATATAGAATTTCCTAAGCCGATTCACCAAGCTGGAAACTTAATGTCGGTTTTCTTATTTGGTGTTGTCTAAGATCACCATCAATGGCTTGAATTTATCTCTACGATTCATTCCACATCTTTCTCCCGCAGATCCGACCTTCTTTTTGTATAATCCCGCAGTGATAGCTAGTGAACTTTCCTAATTTGGAATCTGCATTGTCCAATAGCCAAACATTCCTTAAATGGCTTTGCGGTCTCGATCTTTCCTTACGTATGCAATGAATGTTCCAAGATTAGTTTGCCGTCACTCAGCCCATTTTGAATTCGTTCCATGAGCTCACTGAAGATCCGACAGTTAGTCAAAATACATATTATCTCCCCAACCTTCACAAGTACAAGTGTTTCCACACTTAAAATTTGCTTCTTATAGAACTAAGCCTCTCGCGTTTTATTTCTTTCAAAATTATAAATACTCTGGGAGCAGGTTATTACACATATATTATCATAAAATAAGCATAATTGCAATTAAAACTCGAATTGGAGAAACCCTTATTCCACCATAGAGTCGAACTTGAATGTCGGAATTAAGAGCTCAGACCTGAGTTTCCTTGAAAACTGTTGGTATCAATGGATAGAGCAAAAAAACTGATGAAACTAGGCTTAAGAATCGAAATAATGTGTCAAGGTTGGAGGGATTTCGAAAACTTAAAGCTTGAGAGAGTTTTGGCTGAAAACTGGTGAAATGGATGATTTTTGATCTGAAAATCTCGAGCAAGAAGTAAAGAGTCGCGTTTCCCAGTTCAATTCAATTGAACTAAACCATTTTACCTATGTCAAGGATCAGGCGATCCAAGCGAGAGTGATGGGGCGATCGGCGCGAGGGATCGATCGATCTATGTTTGTGAGATTAGTCAATCGATGCCACAAATTGGGCATTTTTCTATTTTTACACAGAATTGACTGATTCCGTGTTTAAGAATCAATTGATTAATCCCAGTTGCATGCTACAGACATGAAAACTCACATAACCACAACCATATGGTGGTCAATACTTCAGGTAGCCAACAATCATTTTTTCCAAAATAGAAAGAGGCATAAGACTCACTCCTAACACAAATCACATAGACTCCTCTCAAAAGTCAGAGACCTAATGTGACAAGACAAGACAAAGGGTTCAAGGTCATCTTACTTCTCAGACATCGTTTTCTGGAGAACTACACTGCACTCTTCAGTCAGCATCAATACTCCATGTTCCAAGCTTAGCTTATTAGTCAGAATATCCTTCATGTCCCTATTCAGATAAGGTACCATCTTAACAGCTTTGACAAAAGGCAAACTCACATGTAGCACACCTACAAGTTTATTGAGTTTCTCCTAATCACACTCTTTGATCTTCAGCCTTGGTGTAGATGGATATTGAGACTTTGGAACATAAGGAGGAGGTGGGACATACATGTTTTCAGGTTCCACAAAGGCTTCAGCATCTTTAAATTGTTTTTAGCTCTTATGTATGAGCATCGCTGATCACTCAATTGCAGTTCAGTTGGTCTCTAGCAACGATCGGTCGATCCTTTATTCCTCTGATCGGTCGATCGTTGGGGTGGATCACTTAACCCATGTAGTTCTGGATCGATCGATTGTTGCATATGCCAAGTTCTCCACTGTTTTTCCCACTTCTCAGTGTGATTGTATTCAAATAATTCTTGGGATTTCTTTCTGATTTCCTTGGTAGAGTTCCTGGTAATGTTTTACTGACTGATAAGGTCTGAGAAAATTGTGTTTCAACAAATTCATGTGGGTATTCAAAGGTTCAAACTTCCCATTCAAGTCTCGATACATGTTGTCGACCTTAATGTTGATGTCTGAAGTAACTTCTTCTGACCCTCTAGCACCATTCACAGCATCTTTTTAATATCACTATCTTGAGAAGGCTGAGATGAAGATGCTTTCCCTTGATCTTAGAAATTTTCATAGTGTTATTTATGCAGAAAAGCATTTTGCCCAAAATTGTTTATTTGAACTGATTCTTGTTGGGACAAAGAGCTTACTCTCGAACTGATTACGCTTGTTCCCAATAGGTGGGAAGTTCAACTCCTTGAGGTTTTCAGCATTGAGGGCTCTCATTCACAGCAAATATGGCTGGTTTTGGTTCATGTAGTTAACCCTCTGTTCATTTTTGTTCATTTTTGTTATCCTGCTGATTTTGAGGATTATTCTGAAACTATTGTTTTCATTCTCAGCCATTTCAACCTCAACTTCCACAATAGTTCCTTTTATTTTCCCTCTCCAAGCTACTGTTGGGTCAAAAACAGCCATGGCAAAATCAACGACAAAAATCCTCTTAGAAATTGTGCCTTACGCAAATATAAGTTGAAAATGTCAGAGAAACTATATTGCATAGGCCAAACCTATTTGCACAAGTATACAAGAACAAAATTCGTATATATCATCCCGGACAAGGAATAACAGAAATTCTGTCCAAAGATGAAATGATCGGAAAAAACGTTCTTGCAGAAGGTTTTTGCGAGAGATGACTAATTTTACGATGGAATCTTCGAAAAAACCTTTATTCTATAAAAAAGAACTATAGGTGTGGTAAAAATGAAACTTCGTATAAAGTATTGAACCACAAGTTTCGAGGAAAAGATCAGCCAGTCTCTCGAACAGACGACTCCCGAGCGTCGAAACAACCAAACCAACTTCGCTTAATGGAGAGTTGGACCGGCCATGTCCAGCTCACCATCAGGCGAGTTGGACCAGCCAATTCCAACTCGCCATCTTAGGATTTGACCCGACCACGACTAACTCACATGATGGAGAGTTGGACTGACGACCAACTCGCCTGATGGAGATTTGGACTGACCACCAACTCGCCTGATTTAGTTCACCTTTAGATTCTATCTTGAATCTCAATAAAAAATATTTTCATTTCGTCTCAATCAGAGTTTCGTTTGAGATTTTACGATAAACACAAGTTGGGCTGACTCAATCCAACTCACCTGATGGTGAGTTAAACGAACAACATCCAACTAGCCATCAGGTGAGTTGGATTGACCTCCAACTCTCTTGATGGCGAGTTGGAACAGTATCAATCAGTTCTACTTTGGTATTTCTCTCTAATCTCGATCAAAATGCTTTTTTGTTTCGTCTCAATCGAAATTCGGTTGAGATTTTACGATAAAAACAGGTTGGACGGATTCCATCACCCCCGCCTGATGGAGAGTTGGACCAGTCCATATTAGCTCATCCTTTGCGTTCTCCTTCGAATCTTGATCGAAACCTTTTTTGTTTCGTCTCAATCGGAGTTTCCGTTGAGATTTTACGATAAAAACAAGTAAGACTCACCCAAACTCCTTGGCTTTCTCCTACTCACCTTCTTGGGCTTCCTACTCGCCCATTAGCTCCTTCTTTGTTTTCTCCTTTGGATCTCGATCGAAACGTCTCTTGTTTTATCTTGATCGTATTTACCGTTGAAACTTTACGATAAAAACCGCAAAGACTTATTTTCTCGTGTAATTTCAAGTCGATTGTATAAAACGACAACAATTAACTTAACAGCTTAGTTACCTCAACTATACGAGTAATTTGAACCTGTTTTTTATAAAAATCGACGTCGTATCAAAGGTACTCTTTGGAGAAAATCGTAAAAATATTTAAGTCGAAAACAGCCCGAAAAGGTCTAAAACGCAGCTAAAAAGCCCAATGATACTATGACGATTTATCTTTTATTCACAGGAGAAAATAAATGTCAAGTTCAAAAGATAAATGTTAAGTTTCCGTGGATAATCATGAAGATCTAGAAGAAATGGAACATTTCCGCACTTAGAAACTTTATGAAAAGGAAAGAGCGAAGCTCCTCAAGAACGAGTATATAAGAGAGGTCGAGGCTAGAGACGAGGGGGACAGATTTTGGAGTCCTAGAACTCTCTGCACTTAGAAACTTTAGGCATTATTCTCGACATGTTCTGTTTCTATGACTGTCACTCGATTACTAGACGAACTCACACAGGCAGTTCGATCTCTTGTTCCACTCTTTCAATTGAACTACGTTCGGCTTGAACCTCAGAAGTGGTACGTAGGCAGCCTTTCATAGGTTCAGTCCGAAATCAATCAAAACTTTTTTTCGTAACTTTTTCGTCCTTTGTTATTGAGTTACGACTCAACTAGGTTAAAGGTTTTAGGTTGCTAGAACTAGGTAACTCGCTGACAGCTCTTGCGTCCGAAATTTTGTAATCTTTTGTAATTATCGCAATGCTCTTATACGGATTCGAAATAAGATCTACTTTTTCTATAAATTCGTTTTGTTATATTTTCCTATTTTTGCATTATTTGTTCACTTGTCGTTGGCTCTTGCAGAGAATCTGGGAAATCAGAGAAAGTTAGGGTTTCTTGAATTTCCTTTGATTACGAAAATCGACGGTGCGAATTTTTGTTCCCAAAGTTTGGCATTAGAAGGAGGGGGGGTATACGGATTACTTTACTGATGGACACAAAACACTTGAGCAAAATGATGTCTGGAAATATGAAAGACAAACTCGAGCACTGACTTCTCCTATGGGCAACGCTTATGCAAACGCCGTAGTGCTCAACAAAATCGAAAACCTAGTCGTGACTTTTCACCATGGGAAGAGCACCAAAACGAGCTCGCGATTTCTATGTCTACAAAGAAAGGGCAACAATAAAATATATCAAACCCCGTAAAATTTGTCTCATCATAGAAACCTTAGCTTACTCGCGGAGAAACCTTAGCTTACTCGCGGAGAAACCTTAGCTTAGTCACGGAGAAAGAAGCACAGCAAATCGGATTCTGAATTCACCTCTGTTCTTTTACAAATAACTTCCGTAAAATTCTTCAGAGAAATAAAACTCGCTTCAACTTCCCGAAGTCGCAGAGAAAATCTAGATATTGGCGGAAATAGAAGAACGGAAAATCGAGTTCGCAATACCCCACTGTCCTATTTCACTAGAATATTTTTCGAAGGAACGAAGTTGCTCTCTGTTGATCTCTGTTGAATCTCTCAAAACCTAGGACGGCTAACGAAGACTAAACTAAGAAAAACGGGAGATAGTATTCCTCACTGCTAAAATTCAAGCTTCGATTCTATGTGACATATTCGGTGAATCCTCGATGATTGTCACCTAAGCTTACTTCAGAAAAGCTATCCAAAACTCCCATGGATCAATCCTGCGGAAACAAGAAAATTTCTGACTAAATTGAGTCGCAATAATTGAGCTCGTCACAGCCAAAGTTTCTGATACTAAAACCCAGAAACTAAATTTGCAGAACAGCCGCAAAACGTGAGTTTTCCGAAAACGCCTCTCGTACAGCCAAATCAAAAACATGTTTACAAAACAACTTTCGTAAAATTAAACTCTACAACATTTTATGAAACAGATTTCGTAAAACTAAACTCATGACATTTTACGAAATAACTTTCATAAAATTAAGCTCGAGCATCGGAATAATCGAACCACCACGTTCAACCCGCCTGACGGCGAGTTGGAGCAACTTGCCCAACTCGCATGTTAACGAGTTGGGACTGCTTGCCAAACTTGCCCGATGGCGAGTTGGATTGTCTCCGTCCGACTTGCCATCGGGCCAGTACGACTGGCTCGCCCAACTCGCCTAATGGCGAGTTGGATTGACTCCATCCAAGTCGCCATCAGGCGAGTTGGATAAGCATCACCCGTCTCAGTCTCAATCATCTTCTCCTTTGGCCCTCGATCAAACTGTCTCTTGTTTTGTCTCGACTAGAGTTACCGTTGGAACTTTAGGATAAAAACTGCAAAAACTTGTTTTCTCGTATAAGTTCAAAGTGATCGTATAAAACGACAACGATTAACTTAACACCTTAGTTGCCTCAGCTATAATATTAATTTGAATTATTTCTTAAAATTGAAATCGTATCGAAGGTGTTCTTTCGGTAAAATCGTAAGCATGTTTAAGTCGAAAAACGGAGAAGAGGCAAACCTGAATCTTTGAGAAAACAAAGGTATGTCCGACTTGAAATTTTTTGAAATCAGACTTGGAATTTTCGTAGGAAGGTACTGAAAAATAAAATCGGTACGGAGATTTCCATAAACTTTAGGAAACTTAAAATCTAGGCGGATAGTCGAGCGAGCTAAGTTTTAGGCGATTTTTCCTATCTCGATATATTGTTCCGTGAATGTTCAGGCAGATCTTGCAAACCAATCTAAACTATCGAAAAATCAAGAAACGATCACCACACAAACTCAGCTTGCTTCCTAAAGAAAGAAAGATCTATAAAAGCGAACGTCGTCTTTAAACCGACTCGCTCCTAGAAGTTTTCTTAAAACCGATATATTCCAAGTCGCTAACCTGAAAAACACCAACTCGTAATTCTAGTGTCGTCTTAAAACCGACCCAGATTGTCAATCATCCCAATCTTCAAAAGAAAAAACGTACACAACCCTTCAAAATATTGATTCAGCCGTTTTCTTTCGTAAAAAAAGAGGGAGTAGGTACGTATACTATACTCGTATACTCCCATACTTCAAATTTTTTTTGTCTCGGCATCAAGAAAATGCTTTCGACAAAGCAAACTCTCGCAGCAGTAGACAGAAAATCATTTAGGCAATGCGATGCCTATAAAACCGACCATCCATTACTTTCGTATAACTAAAACATTTTATACGAAAGAGCCTACGAAAAAATGGGATTGGTATCATGAAAAACGACTTTGCGATATAAAAACATGAACGAGAAGAACCTAGACCTCGCTCACAAGTAATTTGTGAACAACATGCTCCTTTTACTTCTATGCTATTCTCTTCTTGTACATCTTACGCGAAACATCCTTCATATAGCCACACCAAGTAATGCGAAGAAAGTTTCAGAAATATACGTAACAAAATTTACGGAGAAGTGTTTTTGGACAATTTGCGTATAGCTAAAAACAAAGACGTATAACTTACAGATCTCATTCTTTAGCCATGCGGCTCACTGGTTTCTGCCTTTCTTTTCCCTCGGTCACATCCGAACATGCAATCATCCCGCATGGGTTCTTTATCAAGCCTCTTAGGCTTTGTCTTCATTTGTCAAAAACAAAACAATTTTCTTATGACTAAAGGAAACATTGTACGAAACATTCATTATATAACTGATACCTAAAGTAGAAAATTGTTTTCTAATACCATCGGCCATCTTAACACGAAAAACTCCGACTTGGCCCATCAGTCTCGACAAACGCTCTTTGGCCTTCGGCCAATTACGCCTTCCAATAAAAGTCCGAACCAGAATTCAGCATCCCCTTTAAGAAAATTCTAAACTAACATGACCTTAATGTTATTACGAAAGTGCCATGGTCTATTCCTTCACCAGCAACGTCTTCAACTATGCGGGTGAACACATCCTTCATGCCAAGCCAAAAATTTTGAGTGACCATTGCTCCATCCAATCACTTGACAGCAAAACGACAGTCCACGATTTGTCTAAAAATGCCAAGTGACGATTATGCAAATAATTATCGTATAACCCAAAGTCAGAAATCATACGATAAATTCTTAATATCAAAACTGAGTAATAACCACCAACCGGTTAACGTAAAACTTGAACTTGTTGACAACAGACCGATTTCAGTACGTTCCACAATTCACATTAAGCCCACAATGTTTTACACGTAAAACGCGGCACATAAAGAAAAACTCGTAACAAAGTTCCTAGCGCTATACGAAACATCCTTAACTATACACGAAATAAATCTCGGGGGGCCAAATCTTCACAAAGCACATTGAAGAAAGTCACTTATTCCAAGGGACAGATTTACACGACCCCTAGGTCCTAATTCCTCAATAAAAAAAAATCAAACAATTTTACGACCAAACAGAAACAATAGTTTTGGCTGCGGACATTCGAAAACAAACGAAAATGTTTCTCTGCCGCAAGGTTAAAACAAAATCTTTGCGATTCCACACATCTTCAAGCCGCAAACATTTCAAGCACGAAATGTGGCATACGAAAGAAAAACTCAACCTTCGACACATCAAGATATTGCTAACGCTCGAAGAACTTTTTTCGTCAAAACTTTCCAAACGGAACCCAAGTCTCAAAAACTCAAAACATTCTTATGCACTAAACACCTTCTTAAACATGATCATTCGCAAAGACTCAAAAACGGTAATATCTACCAATAAGTTTGTTGCTGATCACAACAAACTCTCAACGTCCTAAACAGACCAAGCAATCTCATAGATACGGATTCGAAGCCACACGCGGCACATCCCAAAAACATAGATACGGCCACACATGGCCAAAGCAAACAGCCTCCATGGGTAGTCTCGAGGACAAAAAAGGTCCAATACAAAATGCCATCGACAAAAACATGCTCAATAATCTCTACACGACATACAACTAAAACATAAAGGTCTCTCCGGAAACATGTTGTAAGAACCTTAACTCCAAGACGAACTACGAAAGGCTTGATCCCTTCGAAAAGGGTACGTAGGCACCCTTCATAAGGTGCAGCCCCAAGCCAAAAAATGGTTTCAACAACACCTTTTAGCCATTGATTTCACCTAACACACCAATCACTACTACCTCGCAAGAAATTACATATTCTTGCGAGCTGGGGGGCTAACTGTTGGGGTCAAAAAACGGTCATGGCAAAATCAACGAAAAAATCCTCCTAGAAATTGTGTCTTAAGCAAATATAAGCTGAAAATGTCAGATAAATTATACGGCATAGGCAAAACCTATTTGCACAAGGTTACAAGAACAAAATTTGTATATATCATCTCAGACAAGGAATACCATAAATTCTGTCCAAAGATGAAATGATCGGAAAAACGTTCTTGCAGAAGGTTTTTGCGAGAGATGACAAATTTTACAATGCAGTTCTCTGAGAAACCTTTATTCTATAAAAAAAAAACTAAAACTGTGGTAAAAATAAAACTTCGTATAAAGTATTCAACCACGAGTTTCTCGGAAAATATTTGACAGTCTATCGAACAAATGTCTCCCGAGAGTCAAAACAACCAAACCAACTCCGCTTAATGGAGAGTTAGACCAGCAACGTCCTGCTCGCCTGATGGCCAGTTGGACCGACCACGACCATCTCGCCTTATGGCGAGTTGGACTGACCTCCAAATCTCCTGATGGAGAGTTGGACAATTCCTGATCAGTTCAAATTTATCTTTTCTCTTGAATATCAATCAAAATCCTTTTCGTTTCGTCTCAATAGGAGTTTCGGTTGAGGTTTTACGATAAACGCAAGTTGGACTGACTCAATCCAACTCACCTGATCGCGAGTTGGACGAACAACATCCAACTCCCCTGATGGCGAGTTGGACGAACAACATCCAACTCCCCATCAGGAAAGTTGGATTGACCTTTAACTCTCTTGATGGTAAGTTGGACCAGTATCGATCAGTTCTCCTTTGGCATTTCTCTCGAATCTCGATCAAAATGCTTTTTGTTTCGTCTCAATCAAAATTTCGGTTGAGATTTTACGATAAAAACAAGTTGGACGGGTTCCATCACCCTCGCCTGATGGCGAGTTGGACCATCCCAGATTAGCTCCTCCTTTTCGTTCTCCTTCGAATCTTGATCGAAACCTTTTTTGTTTCGTCTCAAGCGGAGTTTCGGTTGAGATTTTACGATAAAAACACGTAAGACTTGCCCAAACTCCTTGGATTTCTCCTAATCTCCCTCTTGGGTATCCTACTCGCCCATTAGATCCTTCTTTGTGTTCTCCTTTGGATTTTGATCGAAACTTCTCTTGTTTCTTCTCGATCGGAGTTACCGTTGAAACTTTGTGATAAAAACCGCAAAGACTTATTTTCTCGTGTAATTTTCAAATATATCGTGTAAAACGGCTACGGTTAAATTAACACCTTAGTTGCCTCAACTATACGAGTAATTTGAAACTTTTTTTCATATAAATCGACATCGTAAGAACGTAACAAATGTTGAAGTCGAAAATTACCCGAAAGGTCTAAAACACGACTAAAAGCCCATTGATACTATGACAGTTTATCTTATATTCGCATGAGAACATAAATGTTAAGTTTCCATGGATAATCCTGAAGATCAAGAAGAAATGGAACATTTGTGCAAAGGGATAAACTCAACTCGGGGCAGAAAAGGAAAGAGCAAACCACCTCAAGAAGGAGTATATAAGAGAAGTCGAGGCTAAAGATGAGGGGGACAGATTTTGGAGTCTTAGAACTCTATGCACTTAGAAACATTAGGCATTATTCTCGACATGTTATGTTTCTATGACTGGCATTCGATTACTAGACGAAATCGTACAGGTAGGTCGATCTCTTGTTCCACTCTTTCAATTGAACTACGTCCAGCTTGATCCTTGAAAGGGGTACGTAGGCAGCCTTTCATAAGGTTCAATCAGAAATCAATCAAAACCTTTTTTGTATCTTTTTCGTCTTTTGTTATTGAGTTGCGACTCAACTAGGTTTATGGTTTTAGGTTGCTAGAACTACATATCTCACGGACAGCTCTTGCGGCTGAAACTTTTATATTCTTTGTAATGATCACAATGCTCTTACGCGGATTTGAAATAACATCTACTTTTTCTACAATTTGTTTTGTTATCTTTTCATATTTCCACATTATTTGGTCACCTTTCGTTGGCCCTCGCAGAAAATCCGGGACCTCAGGGAAATTTAGGGTTTCTTGACTTTCCTCCGATTATGGAAATTGACGATTCGAATTTCGGTTCCCACATCTACCAGGTTCCAACTCCAAGTGTATTAAATCCGATGATCCTATGCTCGTAATGTGAAGTCTATTCATGCACCTAAGCACACACAAACAAAGAGAAAGAAAAAAATGATAAACTAAATAAAAGAAATGGAACTTTTCAAATATTACTCAAAACTTCAAGTCAACCCTTAAAATAACTCATGTTTTTTTGGAACTTTCAGTTGCCTTATTCACCCTAGAAGTTCAAGTTATTCACGAAAATACCATTACTTTTGTTTTTGAATCTTCACCAAGTATTTACAATATTGTCATTGCCTTCAATACACCAACCACCATGAACAACCAATTTGAAGCTCTTAATGAACTAAAAAATATTTTTTTCTTTTCCTATCTCTTTTCCAATTTGAATCATCTCTTTCACTTTCTTTCTAAATTCATTCAAAAAACCAAGATATTGATTCAAACTTTGTATGTTTCATAGAGACATTGAAGTCATTTATTTGTTAATAAAACCGAGAAGACATTTCTAGAAGTTTTTTCTTTGAGAAGTCTTCCTTTGTAAATATTGGCTTACTTTTAAATTTAAAAAATTCTCAAAATTCCCAGAGAAGACTGCTAGAGAAGTCTTCTCGGATAAACAAGTTAGTTTTGCAATTAACTGAAGTTTGTCAGAAATTTGACTTTTTATAGAAGACTTCCCAAGAAGTCTTCTTGGAGAAAACTTCTTGTGAAGTTTTCTTTACTGTTAGATGAAGTCTTCTCACTGTCGCAAGAAGTCTATGTATGTTACTTTTGCAATTGACAGTTAATAGTAGGCTACTGTTGCAAGAAGTCTGCGTAGTTTCTTAGGAAATCTTCTTTAAGAAAGTCAAATATAGTCAATTGCAAAAGTAACCTAGACAAACTTCTTACGATAGTGAGAAGACTTCATGTGAACGTATGAAGACTTCTATAGAACTCTTCTCCAAGAATACTTCCAGAGAATTCTTCTAAGATAAAGTAAAATATCTCTATCACTCTTGTCAATTGCAAAACTAGTATGTTTATTATAAAAGACTTCTCTAGAAGTATTCTCTGGGAATTTCGAGAAATTCTCAAATTCAAAATTAAATCAATATTTACAAAGGAAGATTTCTCAAGATGTCTGCTGGAGAGTAGATTTCTCAATATGTCTGCTGGAGAGTAGATTTCTCAATATGTCTGCTGGAGAGTAGACTTCTTAAGCACTCTTTCTTCTTAAATTTGAAACTACAAAAATTCTAATTAAATTAAATATTTTCGACGCAGAAGACTTCCACTGAAGTCTTATAAACTCCAAAGTTCTATTCCGGCAAGAATTCTTCTAACATAATGCATTAAAAGACTTCTTGGGAGTCTCCTAGGAAGTCTTCCAAACCCTAAAATCAAATTTATAACTAAATAACAAAAAAAATACTTTATGAAACTTAAAATCATCTTATAAAGTATTTAATTAATATACACAAAATTAAAAACATATGGGTCAAATTTAATTTTGTTTTAAAAAAATAAGATTCCAAAATATAATCCTACAATAAAAATAATACTATAACATATATTATCAATCTCTAAACCAATGATCATCATGACTCAATCTACATTTACTCATCTATGTTGAAAATAATTATGTGTTAGTTAATCTAAATTTACATAATTTAGGAATGTCTATAATTACATGATTCAAATTTTTTCCCTATCAAAATATATTTTATAAATTTATAAATTATTATTAAGATCTAATACATGAAAAGATTTTCTGAAGAGTTATGGAAGATTTATGGAAAATTTCGCATTAGACGGGAAAACTAAATTCCTAAATTAATAATTAGGCAGGAAACCTAAAATTTAAGTGGAAAATGGTAGACTTTGTTGTGAAGCCTTACAATACGTCGTCTAGTGCATTATATGTTAGAAGACTTCTTGGAAAGTCTTTTTGGAAATCTTCTAAAACCCTATAATCAAATAACTAAGCAAAAAACTTCTTTAAACTTAAAAGAAACTTAGAAAGTGGTTTAAAGTCAAGTTATTAGATAGTCACTAACACATATTTGTCAATGATTGTTGGCTACGTGAAGTATTGTCATGTCATTTTTTGGATTACTCTCGTGAAGTTAACTATATAACATCATTAAGTTGAGAGATATTGTCATGCATACCATATACTTTGTGTAGTTAAGTATACATTTTTAGTCTGCATGGTTAGCCATGTGGTGGTCAATACTTAACATAGCAAACACTCATTTTTCTTATTTATATGGTTTTTAGTAGTTTTCTAGGCTTTTTGGAATCTTCTATATATGTTTTCAGGTTTTATAGGTGCTTTGACGCTTTGGGAGACTATGATGAAGCTTTATAGGGATTTCAAAGGATTTTCATGATGATTTGAAAACGCAAGGGTGCAAAAGAACAAAGGAATGATCGATCTGGTTTCAATGCGAAAACAAACCAATCCATCTGGTTTCACTTCGAAAACAGACTGATCGATCCCATGGGGGTGAAGAGAAGTGTTTAATCCAGAACATTGGTTCGATCGGTATTGAATCAACACATAAACGAATTGATGGATTAAACCAACAGAGGAATGTGATCAGCGATGTATTGTAGAAATTAATCGATCAGTAGTCGGCAAAGAAAATAGATCCGTCAAACAAGAACGAATCGATTGATCCCATAACTGGATCAATCATAATGGTGCATGTGACCAGTCCTTGATTTTTCCTTTTTCCTGTTCGGTTTTATATTTTTCCCAAAAGTGGCCCATTTTCAGTAAAATACGTCTTAGGATGAAAATTAAAATTTAAGCTTTATTTTGCAGAATATTTTTAGGTTTTAGAGTTGTGGGGAAATGAGATATCATTTTCCAAACCCCAGTTGTTTCTGTTTTTTTACTGATGTTTTCTATATTGGTTTGTCTAGTCTCCTTTCTAGTCATCTTTC
>CAJHQP010003498.1:0-66810 GCA_905132765.1 Moricandia arvensis
GAGAATCAAGTACCAAGTGGGTTACTTCAAAACCTACCAATTCCGGAATCGAAATAGGATCACATTACTATGGATTTGTGACCGGATTTCCCATATCACGGACCAAGAAGGATGCTGTGTGGTGGTGGTCCACCGACTGACCAAATCAGCACATTTCCTACCTATTAGGAAGTCAGATGGAGTTGAGAAGATTGTAAGTAAGTACATTGATGAGATAGTTTGTTTGCATGGAGTGCCAGAAAGTATAGTTCCAGATAGGGACTCTAGGTTTACATCCTATTTCTGGAAGGCTTTCGAAAAAGCCTTAGGAACAAGGGTAAACATGAGTACTGCCTTATCATCCACAAACGGGTGGGCAATCTGAACGAACTATCCAAACCTTAGAGGACATGTTGAGAGCTTGTGTGTTGGATTGGGGGATACCTGGGAAAGGCACCTGCCTCTAGTGGAATTTGCATACAACAATAGCTTCCACACGAGCCATTGGCATGTCACAATATGAAGCTCTATATGGGAGGGCTTGTAGGACACCCTTATGCTGGACCCAACTGGGGGAGAGGGCATGATTGGCCCTGAGATTGTGAAGAAACCACTGAGAGATAAGGTTTCTAAAAACCAAAATGAAGGAAGAACAAGATAGGCATAAGAGTTATGCCGACAAACGCATGAAACATTTGGAGTTTCAAGTTTAATGACTTGCGTCTACCTTAAGATGATTACCTTAATGGCCGAACCAAAATTTCTGGTCGAAGGAAATTAGACCCTAGGGTATTTGGGTCCATTCAAGGTGATAGAAAAGGTTGGGTAGTAGCATATAAATTTGGATTCCCTCAGAAATGGAAGCGTTTCACAACGTATTTCATGTGTCACAACTCAAGAAATATCTAATGGATGGAGAGATCATCTTACCAGAGATACCAAAGATCTTCCAAAAGAACCTAACACTGGAAGCAAGGCCAGTAAGGGTGATACACAGGATGGAGAAAGCAACAAGGAAGAAGACAACGCAAATGATCAAAGTCATTTGGGATTGAAATGGTAAAACAACTTGGGAACAGAAAACAAAATGAGAGCTGAATTCCCCGAATGGTTCAAGGAATCATGGAGGGAATAGTATGATGGTTCGGATTCGAGGACGAATCCATTTCAAGTGAGGGAGACTTGTCATTTCCCCGATCCTATGTAGGATCATGGGAAATATGCCATGGTTCAAAGGAATGAATCAAACCGGTCTTAGGACCTTAGGGTACTGTTCCATGGCCAAACGAATGAGGTTAGGTGCACTAGTCAGTTGGGACTTAATCCCGTGGGTTTGTGGCAGCTGGCCAAGGTTGAAAATAGTAGGTAGGTCGTGGTACGGCAGCTTTGGCAGCTGATATGGGACTTGGGGGAAGCCTAGGAAGTGTATTGGGGAGCTCAAGTGAGGTTCAGTAAGCTTCAGGTGAAGTTCAGTCAGATCGGGGAGCATGAGGGGCTAGCTCAGTCAGCTCAGGTTGGTAGAAACTAGCTCAGCTCAGCTGGACAGTCCAGTGGACAGTGAGCCAGTCGGGACTAGCTCGTGGTGGTTATGGACCCACGGTCTGTAGATACATGGATAGGATTACGATAATGTTATTAAGGTGTTAATATAGCAAAATATGACTAAGGTATGATTTAATTCGACCGAGGAACAGTTGAGGGAAAGGAAGAAAGGAAGAAAACCGTCCAAGACGGTTATGGACGAACGTGTGGGAAGTTACCACACACGCCTTTTCGCCCCAAAAACGGTTACCTCTCTTCTCCGTTTAAATAAACGAGTAAATGGGTTTCTTCTGGAAAAGGAAATCTTTAAGGAAACAGAGGATACACCACAGAGAAAGATTTTAAAGAGAAAGAAAGAATTCTCGATCAAAGAAAGGGTTTACGGTGGTAGACGAACACCTTGGTGGGAAAAACGGTTAGTGGGAAGGATCTACGTTAGGAATGGAATCCGGAGGAAAGAACAAAGCCGCGGAAACTCCTGTACGCACACCTAAGGTCAGTGGTGCAATCACCAGACCGATAAATGTTCCCCGACACGTCTGGAAGGGCCTACGGGTGGTGTTGGGTCGCTTGATTCCATTCAATTATTTGATTTGGAATTCTTCTTCTACCTTTCTATTATATACTTTTAATTATTTGACACGAAGTATTGAGTGTGAAGTAGGATCTAAATCGGGAATTGGTTAGACTCCGATAGATGGCCTAGGAGGGTTATCCGGATGGAACTATAAGCCAATTAGAGGTTTTCTTTTTTGGAACCCTTTAGACTCGATCGATTACTGAATTATAACCTCTGATATGATAGCCTAATAGGGTTCTGATCATTAACGATTAAGGGATAATAGGGATTAGATGGATTTATAGCAAAAAGGTAATGAACCTTCATGCATAGATGATTTGTTAGGATATCGGTTGTCTTGATCATGTTATTGTTTGTTGCATGACACAGGGACTGAGGTTGATCATGGTAAGGCCAAGAAGCCGTGAAGACTCAATCTAAGAAGTGGTGTGTGGTATAAGAATAGACCGTATTCTATTATGATCGATGTAATAGCCTAGTGTGCAACTTATACTTATGTATCGAATCTTGATTGGCATCAATAAAGGTCTATTTCATTTTATTCATAATGGATCGAATGATCATAGTGAAGAACACATATAAGACTTCTAATCTAATAACCTCACCATAGATTAAAGGACTCAGATAAAGAAGAATGCACATGAACACTTGGTAAATAATTCTATAACGAAATGAAATGTTTATAGAACTTAGGATTTTGGTCTTACAAAGTGGTCGGTGAGAGACGTGTTGAAGATAAAGATGTTATCGAAATCAACCACGACAAACTTGCCTATGCACGGACGCAAAGCCTTGTTCATAACGAGCATGAATGTGCTGGTGCGTTAGACAAACCGAAATGCATCAACATCCATTCAAAAATACCTTCTCGTGTCTTGAAAGCTGTTTTCCATTCATCTCCTGGATTGATTCGAATCTGATGATACTCACTTTTCAGATCAAGTTTTTGAGCAGATAGAGGCAGTCCCAATTTGATATAGTAAGTTGTCCAGACGGGGAATCAGGAAACGATAACGAACTGTGATTTTCTTATAGCCCGACTATCCACACATATTCTCCATGAACCATTTTTTTTTTTGAATGAGCCGGGCTGGAACCGCGCACGGAGATAGGCTTTCACAGAGGAAACCCTTGGCGACAAGTCTTCTACTTGGCGACGTAATTCTTCGTGTTCACTTGGGCTCATGCGGTAATGGGAATGGTTTGGAAGGGTGGCATCCGGGAGTAAGTCGATACGATGTTGAATATCTTGTAAAGGAGGAAGTCCGTCCGGAAAGATCGTCTGGAAAAACGTATGAGAACTTGGAATGATGGACGCAAAGGCAGGTGGGATTTTCGTTGAGTGTTGTAGAACCTTTGGTCTGGAGATGACTGCGAGGACCATACCGGCATCATGGTGTGTGGTTAAGTTATACCACGGGGGTTTTGTTAGGATTAGTGGAGTCTTTGGTGAAGTATGTGGACGAAGGCTTGAGGATTTACTTGCGGTTGGTGAGAGTGAAGCTGTAGGTGTTAAGAAAACCGTCATGGATAATGCGGCAAACCAATTCCCAAGACCGGCCGAGGAGTAAGTGGCACACATCCATGGGGGCGACGTCGCAATAGACTTGATCTTTATATGCCTAGCCGACGGAGAAAGAAAATAATGCCCGCCGTGTTACCACGAGATCATGGCTTTGTTGTAACCATGAAAGCTTGTAAGGTGAAGGGTGGGGTTCATCTTGCCGCTTGAGTTTGGTAACCGCGTCAGCTGCTACGACATTTTCACAGCTTCCGGAGTCGATTGCAAAGGAGTAAACACGTCCATTTATTGTACACCATGACTGAAAGAGTTTGTTGCGTTGGGGAAACTGTTCGTTGGCCTTAGGTGTGAAGAACGACCTGCGCACCACTAGGAGATGACCTGAATCGAGGTAGAGTTTTTCTTCCTCGTCGTTTGGTTCGTCATCATAGGTGGGCTCGTGATCTTGTTGGACTTCTTCCATAAGTAACCTGGGTCTAGTTCGGACTGTCGATGTCCAGTCTCTCCACAAAAAAAACACTTGAAGCCTCCAGGACGAGGTTGCTGATTGGGATTAAAAGGTATGATTGGTGTCTCAAGTTTGGCCGTAAGCGTTTCGGTCGAGGGATTTTGAGGAGTGGTTTGTATGGGGTGGTCGGGTTGTATCCCAAGCTTGAAACCCGGTTTGGCCTTGAGGCCTCCACTTTCATGGATTGTTGATGGGCCTTCAGAGATAGACTGAGGTCAAAACAAGTGCAAGGTAAATTGAATTTGTTGGTGTAGTCCTCCGATGAAACGCATAGTAAGTTGTTCCTCCGTATCACGTACTTCGACACGATTGATTGACATCAATGTGTTTTTATTGTTCTAGCAGGGTACAAAAATCCTAAAGAATTAACTATCAAATTAACCCTTAATCCTAACACACAAAACAATACTCCTGCCAAGAGACATCATGGTGTAGTACTTAGGGATCAAATCCAAAGAGAACAATAGCACACAATAGATTTCTTATTTCTAAATACTAAGCTAGGTGATTATATATATATTGGTAACAAGTGGATTGGTTTAAGGAAATATTCCTTATCAGAAGGTGTAGCTGCAATATGGAAATATGCTATTAATTGTAAATATTGAAATATGCTAATATTCTAAATATGGAATATGCTAATAATTGTAAATATGAAAATATGCTATTAATCTAACTAGATGTAAATGCAAATATGTTAGATCTAGGGTTTCAAGATTCATGACTTCTAGGGGATAAGATGCACATATATGTAAATATTCGCAAAACTCAAATATTAACTATTATGGACCTTTAACTCCACATGTTGTATGCGAGCAAAAGAAAGACCATCGATTGAACGGTGAAATAGAAGGAAGTGTGAATGAGATTTGATATGTTCACCAAGCTAATTAGACCAGCTCTCGCATGGGCCTAACAACCTAGTTCAATGGAGTATATTCAGGAAAATAACCTACTTATTGTAGTCGTCCATGTCTTACTTTCGAGATCCTAGTTAGCTACTCTAGAATGCAAGCATTAAGCACAACTCAATTGATGGATATTACTTAACCTAGCAATCCTACTTTTGGGCTAATCAATGATTGCTATCATTCAACTCTAAATCTAATTGGTAATTACTCAGACATAATCAAAGTAAGAATAATAATCTGAATATAATGCATGGAATAAAATATTGGGGGCTCCGATACAAAATCTACCTAAGGAGTTATGAATCTTCTCCCTAAATAAATCCTAAAGCTATGATGGAGTGCTGGTGCACACACACACTTTTCCAGAAACCTAGGCACCAGCACACCTCACACAGCACACCCTTTCTGGTGCAATACATAATGTATAAATATAAAACCCTAATGTCTAGGTCAAAAGTCGTCCAGGCGTAATCTTGTGTCATGTCTCTAACTTGGGCATGAATGAAATTGAGCTTGTCTGCGAATTGGCTCGAGTCGATCAGATATGCAACAACGATCGATCTTTGTCATGTAACGTCGGTCGAGATAGTGTCATCGATCGAAGATAGTTCTGTACTTCGACTTTCACAATGATCAACTAGCGGATTATTCTCCTCTAAATGCTCCAAAAGCTCCAAGTATCTCCATATATCTCCAAAACGTACTTGGACCAGTAAAGACCTTAAAACATAGCCTAGAGACACATAATAGACCCTTAATAGCAGCCTACAACATTGCCTGCGTTAAAACTAAGCATCAGGATATTTAGGCATCAATATGATCATCTTGCGAAATATTCTTTAAAAAAGCCTAAATACCTCATCAACCTAGTCCACGCAGTTCCTCCGTAACATATCTGAAATCTCATGGTAACATCACTGCATACCATGAAATCTCTGGACTTGGCCGGGAAGCTAGAAGTGTACTGGGGAGCTCAAGTGAGGTTCAGTAAGCTCAGGTGAAGTTCAGTCAGATCGGGGAGATGAGGGGGCTAGCTCAGTCAGCTCAGGTTGGTAGAAACTAGCTCAGCTCAGCTGGACAGTCCAGTGGACAGTGAGCCAGTCGGGACTAGCTCGGGGTGGTTATGGACCCACTGTCTGACCATGCATGGATAGGATTACGATAATGTTATTAAGGTGTTAATAAGGAGAAAGGAAGAAAACCGTCCAGGACGGTTATGGACGAACTGGGTGGGAAGTTACCACACACGCCTTTTCGCCCAAAAACGGTTACCTCTCTTCTCCGTTTAAATAAACGAGTAAAATGGGTTTCTTCTGGAAAAGGAAAACTTTAAGAAACAGAGGATACAACACAGAGAAGATTTTAAAAAGAGAAAGAAGAATTCTCGATCAAAAGAAAGCGTTTACGGTGGTGGACGAACACCTTGGTGGGAAAAAATGGTTAGTGGGAAGGATCTACGTTAGGAATGGAATCCAGAGGAAAGAACAAGCCGCCGGGAAACTCCTGTACGCACACCTAAAGGTCAGTGGTGCCAATCACCGGACCGATAAACGTTCCCCAGGCACGTCCGGAAGGGCCTACGGGTGGTGTTGGTCGATTGCATCCATTCAATTATTTGATTTGGAATTCTTCTTCTACCTTTCTATTATATACTTTTAATATTTGACACGAAGTTTTGAGTGTGAAGTAGGATCTAAATCGGGAATTGGTTAGACGATCCGATAGATGGCCTAGGAGGGTTATCCGGATGGAACTATAAGCCGATTAGAGGTTATCTTTTTTGGAACACCTTTAGACTCGATCGATTACTGAATTATAACCTCTGATATGATAGCCTAAGAGGGTTTTGATCATAAATGATTAAGGGATAATAGGGATTAGATGGATTTATAGCAAAAAGGTAATGAACCTTCATGCATAGATGATTTGTTAGGATATAGGTTGTCTTGATCATGTTATTGTTTGTTGCATGACACAGGGACTGAGGTTGATCATGGTAAGGCCAAGAAGCCGTGAAGACTCAAGCTAAGAAGTGGTGTGTGGTGTAAGAATAGACCTTATTCTATTATGATCGATGTAATAGCCTAGGTGTGCAACTTATACTTATGTATTGAATCTTGATTGGCATCAATAAAGGTCTATTTCATTTTATTCATAATGGAACGAATGATCATAGTGAAGAACACATATAAGACTCTAATCTAATAACCTCACCATAGATTAAAGGATTCAGATAAAGAAAGAATGCACATGAACACTTGGTAAATAATTCTATAACGAAATGAAATGTTTGTAGAACTTAGTATTTGGGTCTTACAATGTGGTCGGTGCAGAGAAGTGTTGAAGATAAAGATGTTATCAAAATAAACCACGACAAACTTGCCTATGAACGGACGCAAAGCCTTGTTCATAACGAGCATGAATGTGCTTGGTGCGTTAGACAAACCGAAATGCATCAACATCCATTCAAAAATACCTTCTCGTGTCTTGAAATCTGTTTTCCATTCATCGCCTGGATTGATTCGAATCTGATGATACTCACTTTTCAGATCAAGTTTTGAGCAGATAGAGGCAGTCCCAATTTGATATAGTAAGTTGTCCAGACGGGGAATCGGGAAACGATAACAAACTGTGATTTTTTTTATAGCCCGACTATCCACACATATTCTCCATGAACCATTTTTTTTGAATGAGCCGGGCTGGAACCGCGCACGGAGATAGGCTTTCACAGAGGAAACCCTTGGCGACAAGTTCTTCTACTTGGCGACGTAATTCTTCGTGTTCACTTGGGCTCATGCGGTAATGGGAATGATTTGGAAGGGTGGCATCCGAGAGTAAGTCGATACGATGTTGAATATCTTGTAAAGGAGGAAGTCCATCCGGAAGATCGTCTGGAAAAACGTATGAGAACTTGAAAATGATGGACGCAAAGGCAGGTGGGATTTTCGTTGAGTGTTGTAGCACCTTTGGTCTGGAGATGACTGCGAGGACCATACCATCATTATGGTGTGTGGATAAGGTATAGCACGGGGGTTTTGTTAGGATTAGTGGAGTCTTTGGCGAAGTATGTGGACGAAGGCTTGAGGATTTACTTTCGGTTGGTGAGAGTGAAGCTGTAGGTGTTAAGAAAACCGTCATGGATAATGCGGCAATCCAATTCCCAAGGCCGGCCGAGGAGTAAGTGGCACACATCCATGGGGGCGACGTCACAATAGACTTGATCTTTATATGCCTAGCCGATAGAGAAAGAAAATAATGCCCGCCGTGTTACCACGAGATCATGGCTTTGTTTTAACCATGAAAGCTTGTAAGGTGAAGGGTGGGGTTCATCTTGCCGCTTGAGTTTGGTAACCGCGTCAGCTGCTACGACATTTTCTCAGCTTCCAGAGTCGATTACAAAGGAGTAAACACGTCCATTTATTGCACACCCGTGACTGAAAGAGTTTGTTGCGTTGGGGAAACTGTTTCGTTGGCCTTAGGTGTGAAGAACGACCTGTGCACCACTAGGAGATGACCTGAATCGAGGTAGAGTTTTTCTTCCTCGTCGTTTGGTTCGTCATCATAGGTGGGCTCGTGATCTTGTTGGACTTCTTCCATAAGTAACCTGGGTCTAGTTCGGACTGTCGATGGCCAGTCTCTCCACAAGAAAAACACTTGAAGCCTCCAGGACGAGGTTGCTGATTGGGATTAACAGGTATGATTGGTGTCTCAGGTTTGGTCGTATGCGTTTCGGTCGAGGGATTTTGTGGAGTGGTTTGTCTGGGTGGTCGGGTTGTATCCCAATCTTGAAACACAGTTTGGCCTTGAGCCTCCACTGTCATGGCTTGTTGATGGGCTTCAGAGATAGACTGAGGTCAAAACAAGTTCAAGGTAAATTGAATTTTTTGGCGTAGTCCTCCGATGAAACGCATAGTAAGTTGTTCCTCCGTATCACGTACTTCGACACGATTGATTGACATCAATGTGTTTTTATTGTTCTAGCAGGGTAAAAAATCCTAAAGAATTAACTATCAAATTAACCCTTAATCCTAACACACAAAACAATACTCTTGCCAAGAGAGATCATGTGTAGTACTTAGGGATCAAATCCAAAGAGAACAATGACACACAATAGATTTCTTATTTCCAAATACTAAGCTAGGTGATTATATATATATTGGTAACAAGTGATTGGTTTAAGGAAATATTCCTTATCAGAAGGTGTAGCTGCAATATGGAAATATGCTATTAATGTAAGTATTGAAATATGCTAATAATCTAAATATGGAATATGCTAATAATGTGAATATGAAAATATGCTATTAATCTAACTAGATGTAAATGTAAATATGTTAGATCTAGGGTTTCAATCTCATGACTTATAGGGGATAAGATTCACATATATGTAAATATTCCAAAACTCAAATATTAACTATTCTGGCCCTCTTAACTCCACCTCTTGTATGCGAGCAAAAAGAAAGACCATCGATCGACAGTGAAATAGAAGGAAGTGTGAACGAGATTTGATATGTTCACCAAGCTAATTAGACCAGCTCTCGCATGGGCCTAACAACCTAGTTCAGTGGAGTATATTCTGGAAAATAACCTACTTTAGTAGTCGTCCATGTCCTACTTTCGAGATCCTAGTTAGCTACTCTAGAATGCAAGCATTAAGCACAACTCAATTGATGGATATTAACTTAACCTAGCAATCCTACTTTTGGGCTAATCAATGATTGCTATCATTCAACCCTAAATCTAATTGGTAATTACTCAGACATAATCAAAGTAAGAATAATAATCTGAATATAATGCATAGATAAAATATTGGGGCTCCAATACAAATCTCCCTAAGGAGTTATGAATCTTCTCCCTAAATAAATCCTAAAGCTATGATGGAGTGCTGGTGCACACACACACTTTTCCAGAAACCTAGGCACCAGCACACCTCACACAGCACACCCTTTCTGGTGCAATACATAATGTATAAATATAAAACCCTAATGTCTAGGTCAAAAGTCGTCCAGGGGTAATCTTGTGTCATGTCTCTAACTTGGGCATGAAATTGGATGTCTGCAAATTGGTCATCGATCGATGTCAGATATGCAACAACGATCGATCTTTGTTATGTAACATCGGTCGAGATAGTGTCGTCGATCGACGATAGTCTTGTACTTCGATTTTCACAATGATCAACTACGGATTATTCTCCTCTAAATGCTCCAAAAGCTCCAAGTATCTCCATATATCTCCAAAACATACTTGGACCAGTAAAGACCTTAAAACATAGCCTAGAGACACATAATAGACCCTAAATAGAGCCTACAACATTGCCTGAAACTGGTAATAAATAGGCATCATTGATCATCTTGACAAATTTCATTTCATATTCATCAACAGTACGAGTTCCTTGCCATAAATTTTGAAATCTCTGGAACATCAACTGATCCCATGAGATGATCTTTGTTTTATCTTTACTTGCGACCACCAAGCCGCTGCTCGATCACAAAATCAAATGGCTATAAGTGGGACACACTGATTGTATGGAATATGTTTGAATTCGAGGATTTCTTTAACGGTTACAAAACAATCTAAAAGTTCTTCGGCCACGGTAGTACCATGAAACTCGGGGAAGTCTAGTTTGAAACTAGATTTCCATGCTGGATTGTTGTTGTCTTCGTTCGAGTCTGAGTCGGAGTTTTTGGGACGTTAGCGGTTTTGGCGGAGTGGTGCGAAGGGTTTGGAGTCACTATCAGAGTCGTTGGAGATGGTGAGCTGGTCGGGTCGGCGATGGCGGTGTCTTGGGTTTGGGCGTGCGTTGTGAACGCAGCAACAGTCGCGGTGAGGTCTGCAATTTTTTGTTGCAGATCGGTGATGGATTGATGAGTAGCTGGGATATCGTCATCGACTTGTTGTTGAGAACGAGTATTTCGAAGCATCGTAGAAGGTTAGCTGGATTCGGAGTGTAGCAAAGCTCTGATACCAACCTGGTGCAGCGTACGACTTGGGTGAACGGTCGATCGAGAACTTTGAGGGTTCGTAAAGACATGTTCTTGGATCGATCAAGAGTTTCTTTCGATAGCGTCTTGAGAGCAAATTCTTGTTAGATGAATTAAATCAAATCTTTCAAGGTAATAAGCAATAGCTTTCTTCTATATATCAAAAGTGTCTACAAAAGTTCTAAGAGAGTTCCTTATATAGGACTCTTTAGACCGTCATTAAAATCTAATTCCTAGTAGCAAAAAGAATTATAAAAACACATAAGAAAAAACAAAATATAACTAAAACACTTTAAAAAAGGAAACATTCCTAATTGGAAAGTTTAGGTTGGCGCCAATGTGCTAGATGCTGCTGCATCACCAACCCTTAAATCAATCTTACTATTTATTGTTAATAATTACCTGCCTAGATTAATCTTTATATTAATAAATCTAGTGTGTGCCCACGCTCCCTCTAGATTTTATCCCTAAGTACTACAACCGAACCTCTTATTTGAAAGAGTAAAGTTGCTCATAGGGTAATTTGAGTGATATCATAGGTCCTCTAGCATCGAGCTGAGCCTCTGCGTAACTACATAGAACACTTCAACCTAGAAAAGGTAGCCATCCTAGTAAGAAAAGCCTCAACTGCAATCCCGGTCTTGAAGAGAGGCCTGATGCATGTTGGAGACTTATATAAGGAACTAACCAAGTATTAGAGAAAAACCATAAATGAAGTACTATCCCGAGCCTGGGTGCATGTAAAATGGAAGGAATACGTCGCAAGACGCTCCAAGGTCCTTTGAAACCAGGAACAAAAAGGAACCAGGAGCGGCACAAACGACTGAGATGAAAAACCTTATCAGAAGCCTCAAAATGAGGTCAAAACCATGAACCAGGGTAGGTATCAAAACTAACCTTTAGATAGATCCGAAGGGATGACAGTATCCACATGGCCATATATCTCTCACATATCCATTTCAAAGCTGGAATCAGTCAATTTTCTGAGGCACATGGGCCCTCTGGTCAAGTGGCCTCAGAAAATGAAAGCGCCAGATTCCTTCTGGAATCCAAACCGGTGGTGCGACTTCCATAATGACCATGGTCACAAAAATGAATATTGTGTCGCACTTAAGAATGAGGATAACAAAATGTTAAAGAAAGGACACCTCTTGGAAATCCTCTCTGACATGGCCAAGAATCTCATCAAAAAGGTTAGCCATCCTCCTGGAACTGCCCATGTCTCATCACCTTGACAGGATAGGGTAATCAACATAATCTTTGGTGGCTCAGAAGTAAGCGGCGGAACGCATGCAGCCGTAAAGAAGAACACCATAAATTCTTAAAATAACCAAGAAGCAAAAAGACCTAAGCGCCTGCTATTGGGAACAAATGAAATCAGTTTCACGGCCAAAGAGCAGGAGAAGGTCTGGGCTCCTCATTAAATGCCCTAGTCATATCACTCACTGTAGCAAACTTCCTAGTAAAAAGAATACTGGTAGATGCTGGGGAAAACTAATCCTGCAAGGAATTCCTCCATCCCCCGAGCAGGACACCGGTCTTCAGGTTCCTGCCTAGAGAGATTGTGGTCGAAATCCCTTCTTACGTCCCGCCTTCTGGTAAAATGGAAATTTTCTACAAAGAGATATTGTAACAACCTACTCCCGAAGTATTTTTATTTGTTAAATATTAAGATCCAGATGAGGTTTCTTTATAAGAGAGCAAAATATTTCTATGATTTGGCGGTCTTACCTTTATGGGGAAAAACTCAAGTGTTTACAGACCATAAGAGCCTTAAGTACATCTTCACTCAACCAAATTTGAACCTCTTACAGAGAAGATGGATGGAGATGGTTGCACACTATGATTTAGATATAGCTTATCACCCAGGGAAGGCTCTGAAGCACTGAGTCGCCAAAAAGCGAGTGTCTCGGCCGAGAAGGAGATGGAGGGGTTGATTTCGATGCTGGGGACGCTATGGCTTAATGTGCTGGCAGATGAGTCTGTTTTTCTAGGCGAGGAAGCGATGAATCAATCTGACCTACTGAGCCAAATAAAATTGGCTCACGGGAAAGGTGAAACACTGGTTAAGATGATCGAAGATGGTGTTGTGGGGGTATTGGAAGACCGGCAACGAGACGATCATCTTACATGGACGAGTATGTATTTCAAACGACAAGAAGCTAAGAGAGAAGGTACTGAAGGAAGCACACCAATCTAAGTTCTCCATACATCCGGGAGCGACGAAGATGTACCATTACCTAAAGCGGTACTACCATTGGCCAGGGATGAAAAGGGATGTAGCAGGATGGGTAGCCAAGTGTCCGACATGTCAGTTGGTGAAAGCAGAACATCAGGTTCCGAGTGGCTTATTGCAGAGTTTACCAATGCCTGAGTGGAAATGGGTTATGATCACGATGGACTTTGTGTGCGGGTTTCCGAAGACTAAGGGCTGCAAGGATTCAGTATGTGTTATAGTAGACCGCTTAACTAAGTCAACACACTTTCTTCCATTCCAAATGTCAGATGGTGTGGATAAATATGTGGAACTCTACATGAGGGAGATTGTGAAACTTCATGGTGTTCCTGTTAGCATCGTGTCAGATCGAGATCCACGATTTGCCTCAAATTTCTGGTTGGCATTCCAAAAAGCATTGGGAACCAAAGTGCACATGAGTACGGCATATCACCCGCAAACGGATGGGCAATCGGAGGGAACGATCCAATCCCTAGAGGATTTGTTGCAGGCTTGTGTTGTGGATTGGGGTAAACTATGGGAGAAACATTTACCACTAGCTGAGTTTGCGTACAACAATAGTTATCACTCAAGTATTTGAATGTCACCGTACAAAGCTTTGCATGGTCGTCCATGCCAAACCCCCTTGTGTTGGGTTGAAGTGGGGGAGGGCCGAGATCTCTCCCTAGGAGTGATAAAAGAAACGACAAACAGGATTAAGTTTGTCAAGGAGAAAATGAAGGAGGCCCAAGATCGGCAGAAGAGCTATGCAGACAAGCAGAGGAAAGAACTGGAATTCCAAGTGGGGAAGATGGTTTACTTAAAAAGAGTGACATTTAAAGGAAAGGACAGAACGGAAAAGATGGGAAGCTGCAGCCGAGGTATATGGGACCGTTTAGGATCGTAGAACGGGTTGGACCAGTGGCATACCGTTTGCAATTGCCCGACGAGCTCCATCCATTCGATGATGTGTTCCATGTGTCTCAATTGAGGAAAGTGGTAAGGGATCCGACACTGATTGTCTCAAAGCCACCTGAAGATTTGAGTTCTGGTCTGTTGACTCATGGTAAACCAATACAAGTGACAAGGCTTCCAGACGAGCAAATTAGGAGGAAGAGAGTTCCTATGGTCGAAGTTGTATGGGAGCCTGATGGGATATGTTTGACTTCAAAAGAGCGTGCGAGCATGATGAGGACTGAGTATCCAGAGTTATTTGAGACCCAAGTGGATGAGCAGATGGTGGGTGCGGATTCGGGGACGAATTCCTCTTGAGTGGGAGAGAGTTGTAACGACCCGCTCCCGAAGTATTTTTTTTTGTTAAAGATTAAGATCGAGGAGAGGTTTCTTTATAAGAGAGCAAAATATTTCTAAGTGTTGGAACATTTATATTCGTCAAGAATGGGATAAGAACTCCATTTTTCTTTAAGTATCTAATTGTCCTTGCTAACTAAGTATTATTAACTAAGAGTAAATGACGATAACTAATCATAAAATGATCGGAGTATAAGCAAGGTATCGAAGGACCGTGGAGCCAATTAAGGAAAGTTTGGTTCGTCTAGAATGCGGGTTCCAAGGAAGGCAAGGTTACTAGTCATCATTGACAGGATTATACGAAAGGAAGATCGGGTTGGCGGGAGTCATATAAGGAAAGAATTGTAGATCGGTCAAGCCTTTAAGGGCAAGTTTCGACCAAGCCATTAAGGAAACTACACTTAATTCTCGGCTTGGTGATCAAGTCCAAGGGTAGTATAAAAGGGACCTCCAGCTCTTAGTTTTGGACACAGCTCAAAGAAAGTCCTACAGAGAGGTCAGAGCAAGAACGCAGTTCAATAATAAAGAGAGTTTGGAAAGAGAGAACGAGCAAAGAGGACCGTAGAAACCTTCGCTAGAAAACGCAGCTGAGTTCAGAGTCTTTGATCTTTTAAGATCAATTCAGGTGAGGATGTGATTCGTGACAGTCCAATAAATATTGTTTTGCCTTGTTTGATTCCTTAGTATTGAATTGTTCTGGGATAGAATTTGTTTATGGTAAGTTCGTTCATAATGTTCTTAGGAAAAATGTGTGATGTAAATTGTTTATAGAAAGTTCGTTCTTCGTTCTTCTAGATAGTTCTCAAGGATCGAAGAACGTCCATACGTTCATAGGATGTTCTCAGGTTAGATTGCGTGAAATGACATTATGTTTAATTGAGATGTTTACGAGAAATACTTAGATTTGATCCTACAAGAATAGAAATGTTAGTTCGAAAATGTTATAGAAACAGATTGAGAATTAAAGTAATTTAAGGAAAGTACAGGATTAGAAGAACGTGATTAAGTTAAGGAAAGTATGTTTTGGCTTCTGTCATGTATGTTGGCTTTAGTCGTTATGGACCTTTGGGTCGCAGGTTTGGCTGCGGCCGTAATGGACCGATGTGTCATAGGTTTGGCTTCAGACGCAGGTACGGCTACGGCCACAAGTATGGCTACGGCCACAAGTATGCCTACGTCCGCAGGTACGGCTACGGCCGCAGGTTTGGCTACGGTCATAGGTTGGCTTCGGCAAAGGTTTGGCTACAGACAAAGGCCGATGGACCTTCGGGTCAGAATGTTAGGAAATGTTAAAGTAAAGGAATGATAGAACCGGATGTTAGGTTGTTTGTTTTGATGCGATAGAACCGGATGTTAGGTCGTTTGTTTTGATGCATGAAAATGGTTAAGTAGTAGGAAAAATGGCTAAGTAAGAAATGATGGAAAACTGATTGCTAAGTTGATAGAATGGAACTGCTAGGTTGTTAGGTTGGAATGGAGAATTTGATAGATTGATTATTGGACTGTAGTGGGCGGTATTGAGCGTCCTCAATGGGTAATTTTTTATGCTCACGTTTCCTTTTCTGATGCAGGTGACGAGTAGTTGTTTGGACCGGAGCGCGGGACGATGAAGACCATCGGGTGGGGGGGGGGGTATTTAGTATTGGGATTGTTATGGGATTTTCACTGGAATTTTTACGAACCTTATTTCATACGATTATTATATATTGATTCGGATTTATTAAAAATGCAGTATTTACTTATGTTACTTAATGAAAGATTTCCTGGTTGGGGTGTTTAGAGATCCTTCCATATTTCCGAATACTGAAGGTTTTAACCTAATAACCTAGAACAAGGGATCGGCATCCAGAGACAAAGAGACTAGAGTTAGGCGGCTGAAACTAGGGTTTATAAACCAAATGTTGTAGTTCCTACTCAAACGATCAATAAAATCTCTCTTTCAGTCTCAATTCATTTTTTTCTTGTTTGTTTACTGCTCCATAATTCCTTCAAATATCCTACCTAAAATTACCGTAACAGTTTAGTTCTTGAAGGAGGGGGTAATCTAAGCTACATGACGATGGAAACAAACGAACAAGACGAACTACTTCAAGCTACTCCGAGAGAAATCCAGCTGCAAAATTAAATCAACGCTATACAGATTCAGTTCACCGAGCTGCATAAAGCTCAAGACACAACCGCAGACAAACTCGAGCTTCTCTCAGAAGTTCAAGGCTTGAAGAACCTGCTAGGCAAACACACCAAGCTTATGGAGCAAAGCGCAGAGAAACTCTCACAGCCTGAAGTAGAAAACCTTTTGTTCGGGGAGAGAATCAAGCCCTCCATACAACGTGCAATAAGTGACGTCGATTTCAAACCTAGGTTTGACCTATCCAGTCTCTAGAAACTCTGACTACCGAATGCAACGATACTCGACACCCTCCACCGCTGAATGGAGATATCAATGCGGGAACTGGTGCTGCAGGGAGAACTCAAATCGATCTCATTGAAGACGACGATTCCGAGATGGAAATTGAAGAAGAGATACCAGAAGGAGTAACGGCAAAAAAATTGTCGCCATCCAATCCATGGTGGAAAAACTCCCAGGAGTGGCACCTCAGATCCGGGGAAGCGATCCCAATTCGTGGACAAGATCGTGTTGGTAGAGAAACCAAGGAATTTCTCCTTCCCAAACATGAGGATCTACGACGGAACCAATGACCTAGATAATCACGTGGCCCAAGCCGAGCAACATATGCCCACTGTAGCAATCCAAAAGAGCTAAGGAAGCCACCATGCACAAGGGTTTCAGATCAACTTTGACAGGACCTGCCTTCCAATGGTATATCACCTGCCAAACGGATCAATACGCTCCTTCGTAACCTTGACGGACAAGTTCATAGAGAATATTGCAAGCAGAATGAGCCTCGAGAAAACGGCTGACGACCTCTATGAGATCCTCCATCATCAAGATGAGCCCATGCACAGCTATATAGCACGTTTCAGTCAATAAAAGGTTGCCATCCCTGGATGCAATGCCTCCACCGCAATCTCAGCCTTCAAGAGAGGCCTACTACCAGATGGAGACCTATACAAGGAGCTCACCAAATACCAGTGCAAAACCATGGAAGTTGTACTATCGTTAGCCTGGGCTCAGGTAAAGTGGGAAGAGGACAGCACGAGTCGCTCCAAGGTCATGCAGAAGCTGGACCAGAAGGGTATTAGAAATGATCAAAATGAGAAAGCCTATCAGATTCCTAGAAAGGAGGCAGCAAGCAAGAACCGTGGCATGTACCAAAACCGGCCTCTGGAATACCCCAAACGGATGAAAGTGTCCACATGGCAAGATATCTCCCACCTCTCCATCTCAAAGTCGGAATTGGTCAACATTCAGAGGCAGATGGACCCATAGGTCAAGTGACCTCAGAAGTTGAAAGCGCTTGATTCCTTCCAGAATCCGAACCGGGGGTGTAACTTCCATAATGACCATGTCACAAGACAATAAATTGCGTCACGCTAAATATGGAGGTTGATGAACTGCTAAAGAAAGGAAACCTCCAGGAATTCCTCTCGGACATGGCCAGAAATCTCCTCATTAAGAACACAACTAACCAGTCAATTGGAGCTGTCCCTGCTTCGCCACCTCGAAAGGATATGGTAATCAACGTAATCTCTGGCGGCTCAGAATTTAGCAGCATAAGCCATGCAGTCTCGAAGAAGAGCACCAGGAACGCCAAGAATGGTATAGAATCCAAAATACCTAAGCGCCTGCTCCTAAGAAAAGATGAAATCAGTTTCACGGCCAAGTAGAAGGAGAAGGTCCTTCCCCCTTGGTTATAATGCACACTGTAAACTTTCCTGGTAAAAAAATACTGGTAGACAACGCGAGCTCCACAAATATCATCTTCCTAACCTCCCACCACGATCTGGGGCTAGAGGAGGATTCCATGACGCAAAAAATTACCATGCTCGTAGGATTCAGCGGAGAGGTCAAAAAACCCACTGGGAAGTTAGGCTCTAGTATACGCTGAATAAATCAACATTTTGACTAAGTTCATAGTAGTTGATTGCAAGTCATCCTACAATGTGATTCTTGGAATCCCCTAGATTCATGATATGGGAGATGTCCCTTCGACGCTCCACTAGATAGTCAAATTCTCTACCCCATGGGGCATAAAGGGAATCAAGGGAGATCAAGAAAACTCCCAATCATGCTATCAGACCACCTTGAAGGGAAAAACCAAAGCCTTATAGGAATTACAAAAGGAGCCTCCAGCTTTGCATACAGAAGAACCAGAGGTAGAATAAATGGATGAGGTGTCATTAGTCGAAGAATATTAATATGGAACCTCAAGATAGGCTCCAAGATCGCTGCAGGATTGAGGCTGAGTGATATGCTCTCAAATTACCATACGAGCAACTTACTCTCTCAAATAAGAGGTTCAATTGTAGTACTTAGGATCGAATTCACAGAGACTCTAAGATTACACAATAGAATTAATGTCGTTAAATAAAGATAGATGATAATAGTAAAAGTAGTAAACAATAAGATGTAGTGTTGTAAGTTATCAAGATGAGATGAAGCTAGACTTAGGTGAACTCTTAGGTGTAATGATAATGCAAACTAATTATGTTATCAGGATGTGTTAAGATGAGGTTTTTGACCTCAAACATCAAGTTATAATCTGTCAACTTTCGTATGTGAGACTATCTAATGTCTAAACTTCAGAACCTTACTTTCGTAGTTAAATCGCGGGAGAGCGTAGATCAACACCGAGGTGTGGTTGTGGGTCTATGCTACTTTCTAAACAAGCTTTAGCTAGTAAGTTTGATAGTTTCTCTAATCTTCTAGACTATCTGTAGTATGTAACTAGTCAATCAGATCATTCTAGTCTTAATTCAGGTAGTAAACCAAGCTTCGCTTGTGCCGACAGATCCTAAGATCTAGGTTTAAGGTGATCAATCTTAATCCTAGCAATAAGAGCAACTAGATGAAGAACTAATTAATCTTCCTAACACAATATGAATTTAACAAACCATTTAACAACCTTCTCAGAATCCTAGGTCTAACAATAGAACTACTCAGACATAATCATAAAGAACATAATGAAGGTCTGAATAAATTGCATAAAATAGATACGAAACAGATTTGAGAAACAAAGGGATTTCAAGATCTTCTCTTAGAAAGTGTTCAGATCTCTCTTCGAATACTAGGATTTCTCTCCTATAGAAAAATGGTGGAGGCAAAGAAGTTTGGTAAAGAAGCGTTGTATGAAGTAGTTATTATAAAAAAATAGAAAACCCTAATAAATATAGCCTAACATGCAGCCAGGGACTTGTGTGCAAAATGTTGAGACTTCTGGGCAATTCTTCTAATTTCGTTGAATCATCAAAACCCCTCAGACGTCTGGATGGTCGATCGATACACACAGGTCATCTTCGATCAGAACTCATCGCGAGAAACAGCCTCCAACTTAAGGTCTCTAAGAGAGCTTCCTCAAAGCTCTAAATGGTCCAGAAGCTCCAATTTTTTCCAATAGGTACCAAAAACTCCAATGTTTTCCAGTAGGGACCTATACATGTAAAGACTCTAAAACCCCTCCAAATGGATATAAAATACTCTGAAACATACATAAATCATGGGTGAAAACATGTAAAATTGACGACATCAATTCCTCCTACTTATCCTTTTGTTTGTCCTCAAGCAAAGAATATCTCTAGTTGAAAATTGTTTGAAAACGTAGGGACTCACAAATCTCTAACTTACTACTATCACCCCTACTATGTTGCAAGTCACATCAATAAGTGTTAACTTCAGAGATACTTTATATACCATATCCTAGCTTAGCAACCAATCCATTCTACCAGCAACTTAGCTAATATTGTCCGACTCACCCATCTAGTAAACTCATTTCCTTACATACAAAAAAAGTGCAGAATTTACCTTGAGAGTATCGATCAGAGGACAAAATGAATTCATATCAAGCAATTTTCTTAACACACAAGTAGACTTCTCTGATCTCTTTCTTTCCTCTTTCGACGTGCTATTTCCCCACAAAAACTATCATATAGCATTAGATCCCCATCAAAACTATGACCCTACTGTCAAATCTCCACGCTTAAAGTTATAAACTATTTCTCCACGAATTAACAATTTTGAATGTATTCTTCCCCGAACCGATACTTCGAACTTAATTACCCATATTACCATGGTTTTTATTGGTTTATTATTAACTAAATAGTTTAAACCGCTAAACCAAACCAAACTCATTTTAAACAATTTTTATTAAGAAATATTGTTTATTTCTTGTTGAAATTTCAAAAATAGATTTTTTAAATTCAAAAAACTTTCCCAATTTTTTTTATATTTTGCGTATTTTAAAATTTTAAAATAAAAATTAAATTAAGATTTTATGTTTACAAAATTTAATAAAATCACAGTGGAACAAGCAAGCCTATTAAATTATTGTTATTTTGTATATTTAAAAGCAAAAATTAAATTTTGTAAAATTATATGTCAAAATCTATGTTTTGTTGAATTTGACATATATTTTTTATCAAAAATTGATTTTTTTCTTTCAAATTTCAAAAAACAAATACAAATTTAACAAGCTTATTTGTTCATTTGTGATTTTATTAAACTTTATAAAATGAAATCTTGATGTAATTTTTTCTCTTTTAAATTTCAGAAAACACAAAAATATAAACCTAAAACTTCCTTGAAATTAAAAAAAAAATTCTATATTTTAAAATTTCAACAAAAATAAAAACAATATTTCTTAAATAAAAGTTGTTTAAAATGAATTTTGGTTCGTTTAGCCGGTCTAAATTATTTGGTTAATAATAAAAAAATTAAAACCATTGTCTATGGTAATTAAGTTTCGAAGTATCGATTTGGGCAGAAATACATTCGAAATTACTAATTCGTGGAGAAATAAGTTTATAACTTTCAAATCATGGAGATTTGACACTATGTCATAGTTTGGTGGGGAACTGATGCTATATGATAGTTCTCGTGAGGAAATAGCTCATCTACCCTCTCTCTTCTATGAAACTTTTCTTTTCTCACCCTTTTTTTTATAAATCCAATGACTCAATGACGCTGGTACAGTCCTTCTTGTTCTTCTTATTTTTCTTTCTTTTGACAAAGTGTAGGTGAATAGTGGGGTCATCGTAATGTACCTACCCCTCGCTTCCACAAAGTGTGATCATTCATTCCCGAATTAGAATAATGGGGTCATAGGTAATTTACCTATCCCTCTGCATCTTTGATATACCATTGGATTTTACATTTTCTACCCAATGATATATAGAGTATTTTTAGAGTCTTTTTATATGCATTTGGTACTGTTTAGAGTATTTACAAAGTCCAACGTCCACGTACTCATTGGAACCAATTGGAGCTTTTGGGCTATTTTAGAGCATTTAGGATGCTCAGCAGAATGTCAGAGTCGGGTCCGGATTTATGAGTGAATCATCGATCGACGTCACACACTATGCATCGATCGATAGCGAAGTCGACAACAAGATTGGTGAAGGCTTGAGAAATTACAAGTTTTACCCAGAAGTTTTATTATTTGCAAGACAAGTCCCTGGCCGAAATTTAGACTATTTATTAGGGTTTTCTATCTTAGTTTTGACCTAAGCCTAGAGGACCTAAGAAACAATTGTCTTCTAAGTTACACAAAAGTTTGAGATTAAGAGTTAGAACACATTGCTACATATATTGGAGAAAAAGATTTGATCATCATTACAGAGAAGATCTTGAACTCCTTATCTTTTTACTAATTTTATTCTATGCAATTTATTCAGAATTTACTCATGTTATTTATTGCTATGTCTGAGTAGTTCACTGTTAGATTTAGAGTTATTCAATGGTAATAATGTATTGCTGATTTTATAGAATTGTTATGGTAATCCTCTTGGTTCTTTGTTTAGGTTACTCTTAATGCTAAGTTGAACTTGATCACCTCAACCTTAGAAATTAGGGTTCTATTGCGCAAGCGAGAGTTTGGTTATAACTTGGAATCTATTTTTAAACAATCTAAATAACCGGTAACAAATGAGAGTTGAACTGGAAGTTTAGAGAACTCATCAAACCGCAAAACCAATATTGTCTAGAATGAGCATCGATCGACCCCACCTGGTGGGCATCGATCGATACTCAGTTGAGATGCGCGAGAGCGATCTCCTAAACCCTAAGGTTTGATTTCGAGAACGGTTCTTAATAAAACCCTAGCAATCTATTAATTTGCAATATTTAATCTTACCTAATAATTTCCCCTGAGATTAATCTCTTATTTGATTTTCACAAACCAAATCAATCTTGAAATCACTTTTATTGTTATTATTATAATTCATCTAGCTTTAATTCAAAAACAACAAGTCTATTGTGCAATCCTAGAGTCTCTATGGATTTGATCCCTAAGTACTACACTAACCTCTTATTTGAGAGAGTAAAAGTGGGAAATATGGTTAATTTTAAAGTGAAATAAAACCCCACATCAATCTTTCAGGAAATCATCTTAATCTTTTCTTCTCTAGATGCTGAAGAGAGAGACTAGAGAGAAACTAGAGAGAAACTAGAGAGAGAGAGAGAAGGAAACCAAAAACAAACAGACTTTACCTTCCAGACTTGTAGGGGGAATCCGATACACTGTATACAAAGCCTCAAGACAAGCAAATAAAGTCAAATTAGGTTGGAGTTCAGCTTTGGTTCCTTCAAACATTCTCATCAAGTGTGGATATGATTGGCAGGTGATCCACTTCGGTATCTCTAGCACACTCTGCAGTAGTAAGCCTAAGAATGATGCTATAGAATTGTTAGATAATAAGTAAAATATAAAATGATCATAATGCCTTTCTTGACTCTACAAAACTCATTAACAACTTTTAATGAAATGAAACTCAAAATAAAACAAAATATCATTAACTAGCTTCAACATACTTAAACAACATTGTCCCTTGTGTTATTCAGTCTAAGATTGGTGGAAAAATAACCAAAAGTAGAAATCTGCTAGGAGATGATAGCAAGAGTAGCACCTCTCTGTCTCGAGTTTCGATCGCCAGCACCTACTCGGTGTCGATCAGCGCTCCTGAGACATAAAACTTCTGCACCCAAGGTAACGAGATATATGGCCTAACTCATCTTGTTAGATTCATCAGTCAGTGAAGTTAGCTCTGTTAGATCAACCAGAAACCGAGTAGGTGCTCCGTTAAGAGCAAGAAAACAGATAGTTGCAAAACCAAGCATAGTTAAAAGAAATAAAATAAGTTCAAGCATAAATCCAAATAAACCAAAAAAATAAAATGTAAGTAGCTAAAAGATAGAAATATGAGGACTAGTCCTCATCGGTATCCTCCTCTGAGTCATCCTCTGGCCTGCGTGGAGGACCTGCTGCAGCCGATGGTGATCTCACTCTGACAATCCCTCTACTCAGGCAACGGAATCTAGACACTCAAGACCAGATGGCCTGAAGAGCATCCAACAAGATGCGCTGGAAATCAGCACGGTATGTGATATGTGTATCGGGTGTGTAGGGGAAGTTAGAAGCGGGTGTGCTACATTAGCGGCTGGTGCAGCTTCAGGTCTTGGTACACCTTGTCTGCGAGGTCACGTGGCTGAGTTGCACAGGAGGAGGGGGCCGCGTGAACTCGAGCTTGGAGACATTGTTGCTGAAATCTGTAACTATCAGCTGAGGCAAATCTAGAAGATGTGGTCATGCGGCATCGACGAAACTCCAAAAACAACCCTCTTGAGCCAGTTATTGCTCGTCAAGTGCGTTCCATCCATGAAGACTATGTTTCTCACTTCGGTGGTCGGATCAAGCCAGATCTTGATACGGCTGAAAAATGCAGCAAGCAAGCTCCCCACCGTCTCTTTTTTGCATCAGTCCCCTGGAATGTTGTTACCTGAGTAGGATCTTAAGTAGGATCGTTACCTGAATAAATCCTTTTGAGCTTAAATTACTAGGTACAATCGAGAGAATGGTCTAGAGATTCAAAGTGAACAAATCGAATCTAATCGTTTAATGCTTTAAAAAAGCCATCGATCGATGTTGTTTGCATACCATCGATTGACGGTCATTCTGAATTTGCACACAAAGTTGTAGACTCCGAGCCTAGCCATAAGATATATATTACTTATGATATCTTAACTAACTGAATTCGTGTTCTATGATTGAAAATCCCTTGCCTTCTATCCATTATAATTCACTACCTAAAAACCCTAGATCTAGCTATTTTCCTTACTTGTTGACATGAGTTTGTTTATTGTTCTAGTAGGGTATGAATATCCTAAACAATTAACTATCAAATTAACCCTAATCTTAACACACAAATAATACTCTTGCCAAGAGCGATCATGTGTAGTACTTAAGGATCGAATCCACGGAGTGCAATGGCACACAATAAATTTTTTATTTCTAAAGACTAAGCTAGATAGATATATATATAGTAGTAGCAAACAATCATTTAAGGAAATACTCCTTATTACGAGGTATAGATGCAATATGAAAATATGATGGTAATGTAAATATGGAAATATGTTATTTAACAAACTAGATCCAAATGTAGATATGGTAGATCTAGGGTTTCAAGCTTAAATGATTATAGGGAATATGAAGCAAAGAAATGTAAATATTCTAGAACTCAAATATTAACTATTCTGACCATTTTAACTCAAACTCTCGTATGCGAGCAAAAGGAAAGAACACCGATTGACGGCTAAGGCCTGATGTCGATCGACGGTGAAATCAGAAGGAAGTGTGAACGAGATTTGATAAGTTCACCAAGCTAATTAGACCAGAACTCGCATGCACCAAACAACCTAGTTCAATGGAGTGTATTCTGGCACAGAACCTACTCTCGTAGTCGTCCATGTCCTACTTTCGAGATCCTAATTAGGTACTCAATGCAAGCATGAAGAACAACTCAATTGATAGATATTAACATAACCTAGCAATCCTACTTTTGGGCTAATCTATGATTGCTATCATTCAACCATAAATCTGGTTGATAACTACTCAGACATAATCAAAGAAAGAACAATAATCTTAATATAATGCAAGATTAACTATTGGGGTTCTAATACAAATCTCCCTAAGGAGTTATGAATCTTCTCCCCTAAAAATCCTAAAACTCTAATGCCTTCCACACACACTTGTGCACACGACTCTTCACACTCCTATCTCTGTGTAATACATAAAACATAAATATAAAATCCTAAAATTTAGGTCAAAACTCGTACATGACATCTTCGTCACTGTCTCTAACTTGGGCTTGAAGTCGGCTGTTTGTGATTTGGCCGTCGATCGATGGCAATTGTACAACATCGATCGACCTAGGTCTTGAACATCGGTCGATGCCAAGGTTGTGTCATCGATCGACGACTGTCTCGTACTTCGACTCTCTTAATGATCAGCTACGGATTCTTCTCTTCTAAATGCTCCACAAGCTCCAAGTATCTCAATATATCTCCAAAATGTACCTGGACCAGTAAAGACTCTAAAACATAGTCTAGACACAAAAAATAAAACCTAAATAGAGCCTATGACATGGCCTAAAACTTGTAATAAATAGGCTATATCACTTGTTTACAAACCAACTATCTCGCTTATTACTTATTTTAGAGTCTTATTAATTGCCTAGCATGACTAAGTTGATTATCAAATCTATTGTGTTCCGTCGCTCTATGTGGATTCGATCCTTAAGTACTACAACTGAACCTCTTATTTTGAGAGAGTAATCAATAGATCTTGGTTAATTTGAGCACATATCAAATTTGGCGCCGTTGCCGAGGAGAAATGATCACCATTAGATTTTTTTTGCAAGTTTTATGTAGGTTTTCTTTCAGTTTACTTACACATTTTGTGTATTCCATGTGCATGCCCAGTAGTACAGAAGCAGCAACGAAAAAGACTTAATTTTCTCAGACCCAATAACCATCGAACGTAGCTTCTGCAAGGAGAAGCGATAAGCATCGATCGACACCAACACTTTTTCGTCGATTGACGCTCATCTTCTGGAATCGATTGACACCAATATCGAGACATCGATCGACGGTGATTCCTCAGGAGAGATGGTTGCTATGCTGATCATTACTAGGAATGAGAGAGAGAACATGTATGACCTCGATGGTCATCTGCGTAATGCAACAAGTTAAAGATATGATGATCAGGGGATTGTAATCCCTGAACCAGAGGAAGCTTATGTAGGTCAAGTTGGAGCTGAAGCCCAGGTTGCTCCACCCAGAACGTTGGATGACTATAATCGTCTAGATCCATTCTATGCCAACAAATCTACTTTTCGTCCTCCATCTTTCCAGAGGAACTATTTTGGGTTTGAAGCCAGCCTATTTCACACTTCTGGCAGAGACACCTTTCATGTTCATTCTCATGGGCACCCTATGGATCTTTTGGAGCGATTCGAGGATCTTGTGTCTGCCATCAAGGCTAATGGAGTCCTTGAGGACTACCTTCTATGCAAGCTCTTCAAATGTTCTCTTGCTGGAGATATTTCATACTGGCTTAAGCAGATACCACCTGGATCTCTTACATCCTGGACATACATAAAATTCCTCCCTGTGTAATTTTTTTGATGATGCCAGAGCTGAGGATTTGAGGAGCAGAATTGCTACATTCACACATGAGCCTGGAGAGTCTTTCAGAAACTCTTGGATCAGATTCAAATCCGACCAAATAGATTATCCACACCATGGATTCAATGAGGTGCAACTTCTCAGAACTTTCTTTAAAGGTAATGAGTTATCATACCATATGGCTTTAGACACAACTATTGAAGAAAATTTGTGCACTAGGAGTCCATAAATGGCTGCAAGATTGATAGATAATTTGGCAACTAGAAACAGCACCAAGAACAATGATCATGAGTGGAGGAAATCAATCCCTAGACTAAAACAAGGATCAGATGGAAGAAGTAAAAGCCAAGTTGGACAGTGTTTATAGGTTTCTGAGGAAGCAAGTCAGCTTCGCATAATGTGTTGAAGCTATAGGATCTGAGAATTAGAAAGGTGAAGAAGAAGATGTAAACTTTGTTGGTGGAAATGGATTCCACAGATATGGGAACCAGAACAACATAAACTTTTATGGCAATGGTAAAAGGAGTAGCTAAACCAAGGATCACAGCAGCAGAGACCCTACAGCCACAACATAAACTATGTAGCCGCCTACTATCAAAACACCCCATCAGATACCTAGGAGAACAAGATTGAAGCCATGAATGATAAGATTCTGGAGGGGAAGCAGAAGATGACAGTGGATTCCAATGGAAATATTGATGTTGTCTATTCCAACTTCAACACTAAATTTGAATCTCTATTCCAACCTCAACACTAAATTTGAATCTCTCAACACCCATGTGAGAAGCTATAGAATCAAGTGGTGCAGACCAGTGAAGCTGTGAGGAGACAAGACTCATTGATCAAAGATAATATTAAGGCTGCACAGAAGCACCACGTTAGTACCATCATAGATGACGATTTTTGGCAAGTTGTGGAAGAATTTAGGAACACGGAGGAAGAAAATCGTGAGAATACCCTGCCATGTTCGAACATCCATCGATCTAGCAGACCCTACCATCGATCGACAGAAATTCGAAACAGAAGGATGTCGGTTGCCAAGCATAGACATGAGTCTTTTATATAGGAACTCGAAACCCACCCTACCAAAACCCAGTCAGACAGATAAACCAGTCCATACTGTAATTGAAGAAGCTATGGATAAACGTTCTAGAGGAAAGAATAAGATCCCTAAGCATCTTAGAAGGAAAGATAATTGATGTGGGATTTTATTTCACTTTCATATTAACCCTATTTCTCACTTTTACTCTCTCAAATAAGAGGTTCAATGTAGTACTTAGGGACGAATCCACAGAGACTCTAGGATTGCACAATAGACTTATTTTTTCGAATTAAAGCTAGATGAATTATAATAATAACAATAAAAGCGATTTCAAGATTGATTTAGTTTGTCAGGATCAAATTAAGAGATTAGACTTATGGGAAATTCTTAGGTAAGATTAGATACTACAGATTAATAGATTGCTAGGGTTTTATTAAGCATCGTTCTAGAACTAAAACCATAGGGTTTAGGAGATCGCTCTCGCGCATCTCATCAGAGTATCGATCGACGCCCACCAGGTGGTGTCGATCGATGCTCATTCTAAATAGTATTGGTTTCGCGGTTTGATAGGTTCTCTAAACTTCCAATTCAACTCTCATTTGTTACCGGTTATTTAGATTGTCTACGATAGATTCCAGGTCATAAACAAACTCTCGCTTGCGCTATAAAACCCTAGTTTAAGGTTCATGTGATCAAGTTCAACTTAGCATTAAGAGTAACTTAAAAAAGAATCAAGAGGATAACCCTAACAATTCTACAAAATCAGCAATACGTTATTACCATTGAACCTAAATCTAATAGTGAACTACTCAGACATAGCAATAAAGAACATGAATAAATTCTGAATAAATTACATGGAATAATCTGAGTAAAAAGATAAGGAGTTTAAGATCTTCACTGTAATGATGATCAAATATTTCTCTCCAATAGATGTAGCAATGTGTCACATCTCTCAATTCTCAAACTTTGTGTAACTTAGAAAGACAACCATTTCTTAGGTCCTCTAGGCTTTTTGTCAAAACTAAGATAAAAATCCTAATAAATAGTCTAAATTTCGGCCAGGAACTTGTCTTGCAATTAATAAAACTTCGGGTAAAACTTATAATTTCTCAAGCCTTCACCAATCTTGATGTCGACTTGGCTGTCGATCGACGCACAGTGTGTGACGTCGATAGATGGTTCACTCATAAATCTGGATCCGACTCTAAGTTTCTCCTGAGCATCCTAAATGCTCCAAAACAGCCCAAAAGCCCAATTGCTTCCAATGAGTACCTGACCTGTAAATACTCTAAACAATATCAAATGCATATAAGAGACTCTAATAATACTCTATATATCATAGGTAAAATAAGTAAAATCCATGGTATATCAACTCCCCCAAACTTAATCTTTTGCTTGTTCTCAAGCAAACAGAACCTATGAAAGAGGTTTTAAAAACGGAGACTCACATGATGTCTAAGTATAACTGTCACCCTACTTTGTTGCAACTACATCCTATCAAGTTAATCACAGAGGAAATTTATATACTCTATCCTAGTATAGCAACCAAATCCATTCTACCAACAACTCAGCGAATACTAGTCTGACTCGCCCCTCTACTGATTTCATTTCTTGCATAAAATAAAAGTACATGCTGTACCTTAGGAGTATCGATCAAAGGATACATGGATTCTTATCTTTGTAATTCTGGGCAACTATGTACAAAATCTTCTTTGATCCCTTTCTTCCCTCTTCTCTCTCTTTTCTGAATCGATTTGGATCTCAAACTTAATAGACAATGCTGCTGATACATTCCATCTTGCAATCTTATTTTCGAATTTTTTTTTCTTTTTTATAACAAAGTTGTAGGCGAATAGTGGGTTCATCAATAATGTACATATCCCTCGCTTCCAAAATTGTGTGATTGTTCCTTTGAGTTAGAATAATGGGGACATCGGTATAGTCTCCCTCTTGACTCAATAAAATCTTTTTGAAAAACTTATATAATTATAGAAATACAATTCAAAAACAAATAAATAGCATTAGTGAACCTCCCCCAGACTTAAATTACATTGTCCCTAGTGTAAATTGTCTCGGATTGGTTTAAGAGAAATTAGATTATAAGGAAAAAGTTTTAGAGAAAGTCGAATGTACCAACTCTGTTAGGAGTATTGATCAATGGCAATAGGTGAGTGTCAACCGATGGTAAACAATCATCGTCGATCGACGGTGTATAGGTGGAATCGATCGATGGTGGATTCGAACTATCTATTGTGCCTTTCTTTCTAATGTGTCATCGATCGATGGCATGACCTTGTCGTCGATCGATGGTGTGCTAACAAACTGAAATTGTGTGTGTCTACTCTCCAATCTGATCATCTCTCTTTAGGTTAGCTCTATTAGACACTCAAACACACATTAAAAACATCCAAACAACAATAAATAAATAGTCTAAATCCAAATGCAACAAGAAAAATAAAATAAATACGAATGTAAGTTTGAAAGTAAAATGAAATAAGAGACGAAGGAGTATCAAAGGGACTACTCCTCGTCTGAGGTATCCATGTCATGCTGGTGGTGCTGTGGTGCTGCTCCTGGTGGTGATCTGGCTCTGGTCCTGGGACGGCTGAAACACTGGCACCGAGACATTGACTCCGCTCTGGCCCATATTGCTCTAAGTGCGTCCACTACGACCTGCTGGAAGACACCAGGTCATGAATAGGGATCTCTGGGATCTGAGGGAAAGTTGGGAGAGATGGAGGTGCTGTGCTGGCTCGTCCACTGCTGCTGCTGCGACCGGGTGGGCTGGTCTGAGGCCTCCTCTCCGCCGTACCCTGAGAGGTGCAGTGAGGAGATGCTGCTCAGCTGATCGGAAGGTTAGGCGCTGGGAATCATCAACAAATTCTGTCACCTCGCGCGCTGGGAGCTCTATCATCTGAGGCCCCTCGTCATCTACAAAGGACCAATAGCGTGCCTCCTTCACACTTGGTCCTCGTCAAGTGACCATCATCCATGAACTACGCCTCTCGCTCCACCGATTCTCCTTGAAGCTAATGCCAAGAAAGCTGAAGAGAGGTGTCAAGAGGCTCCTGATCCTCTCCTTCTTCGAGCCAGAACCCTCAAAGGGTTCGTCCTTCAGGGTCGCCAAGTGCTCAGCAAATATAGCCCCAAGTTCACCCGCTGATCGCTCACTGGTGGGGGAAAGACCTCGTCGTCGAGCCCAACTAATTTCATGAATAATATAGCAGTGTCAGCTCCTGAACCCTAATCTTGTTGGGTTCCATATTGCACAACAGAGTGTTGGCAAGGACCTTAAGGAAATAGCGCAGGGTGGGGTGACGGACGTCTGTCTGAGTGGCCGATCCAATGTCAAAGTGACCTGTCGCGATGAGGCCCCAGAAGGTAGGCTGACCAGGGAATGGAGCAACTGTACATGCGATGGTACCAATGTTGAACCCATAAATCTCACAAAGTTGTGGGATATGGATCCGGTACCGGATGCCTCTAATGAGAAAAGTCAATGTGGCCTCATGCGCCTCCTTTACCATGGGGCTCTTGTAGAGCACCTGAGCTGTAGATATGCACTGTTGGACCAGGTCGGGATACAGAGGATATGGCTTAGTATCCATAGTGCCTAGTCCAAGCTCCTGCACCATCTGCCTAAAATCAGCGTAGAGCCCCAGCTTTTCAGAGTGCGCCTATCGACGAACTTGGTGGGCTCGATAGAAACGCTTTGCCAAGTGTTGTAGTAGAGGTGTCAAATTATCCCACTCCTCGCGCACGGGGCGATGTGTGCATTCCCTCGACACCACAGCTTTTCGAGGGTTGGGATAATCCTCGATGTCACAAGTAAGTCATCCTCTTCTTTTGGCCAAAGTTCTCGGAAACCAATCTTTACGGGTTGATCCTACAGTCTTTTCTAAGATTTCTTTAATCTGAAGGTTTGATACTTCTACTTGTCTGCTGGTTTGACGATGATAGGGTGTAGTTTTTCGAATACTTTATTAATGAAGGGGGTACATCCATCGCTTATTACGATTCGCGGAACTCCAAATCTGGGAAAGATAATACTCTTAAAGAGTTTAACGACTACAGCAGCTTCATTTTTCGAGTTGCTATTGCCTCCACCTATTTAAATACATAGTCTACAGCGACAGTATGTATTTATTTTTGTGCGAAGAAGGGAAAGGGTCCATGAAATCGATGCCCCAGCAATAAAAAATTTCAACTTCAAGTATGAAATTTTGTTCTATTTCGTTTCTGTTGCTGATTTTTCCTCATCTTTGGCAGGGGTCGCATTTCGCTAAGTAAGCTTGAGCATCTCGAAACATAGTTGGGCACCAAAAGCCAACTTGTAGGATTTTTAACACTGTCTTAAAACTAGCAAAATGTCCGGTGTAATTGGATCCGTGACAATGATATAGAATTTCCGGAGTTTTGCTTTCGACAAAACATCGTCTATATATGCCGTCAGAACAATGTTTGTAAATATAAGGTTCATCCAGTGATATCTCCGGATTTCTCTCAAAATTTTCTTTTTTTATGATATCCTTTGAAGAGTTCGGATTCTACTTCGGCCGCAAGATAGTCTACTATATCTGCATACCAAGGTCTATCGGTGGTGTTTAGTGCACACACCCCCCGACTCAACGTCTACCTCCGGGAGAGTCATTATTCAGGATCGAAGGGATTGGAATGATTATTTCATCGCCCTTCTCAAGTGTATCGTTGATCAACGGTGTATGGGCAGAATCGATCGATACTCTACGGCCATAGTCGTTCGATGGGCTTAGCTTGGTGTCGATTGATTACACTTCATGCGCGAACTGACTCTACCAACAAAAGTGGATTCTATTAAGTATACATTTTCTGTAGGTAAGAAATCATCTATAGGGATGTTGTCATTGATTCTTATTCATGACAAGTGATCTGCGACTCCATTTTCTACTCCTTTCTTATATTTGACTTCTATGACAAATTCTTGGAGAAGTAGGATACAACGTAAAAGTCTCGGCTTAGCGTCCTTTTTGTTCATTGAGTATTTCAATGCCGCGTGGTTGGTGTGAACTACTACTTTTGAACTGACTAGATAGCATTGAAATTTCTCGAAGGCGAATACCACAGCCAATAACTCTTTTTCCTTTGTCGCATAATTGTGTTGTGCATCGTCTTGAGTTCTCCTGGCATAGTATATAGCGTGCAACTTTTTGTCTTTCTTTTGTCCAAGTATTGTGCCTACAGGGAAATCGCTGGCGTTGCACATAATTTCGAATGGTAGATCCAAGTCTGGTGCTTGGACAACAGGGGATGGATATGAGCGCTGATTAATTTCTTTAAAGGTGTCGAGACATTCAGGTGTAAAATCGAATTTCACCTCTTAGCATAGAAGCACAGTAAGGGGTCTAGCAATTTTGCTAAAATCTTTTATGAATCGCCTATAGAATCCAGCATGTCCTAGGAAAATTCTAACGTCTCGACATTAATGGGTGGTGGAAGTCCAGTCATTATTTCAGTCTTTGCCTTGTCCACCTCAATTTTGGCTGCCAAAACCTTGTGTCCCAAGACAATTCCGCTGTTAACCATAAAATAACATTTTCCCAAGTTCAAAACCAGATTTTTCTCTTCGCATCTAGCTAGTACCTTACACAGGTTATTGAGACATGTTTTGAAGTTTGGACCATATACCGAGAAGTCGTCCATGAAAACCTCCATGAAGTCCTCGATCATATCGTTGAATATCGACATCATGCATCTTTGGAAAGTCGGAGGGGCGTTACAAAGTTCGAATGGCATCCTGAGATATGCGAATGTTCCTTAGGGAAAAGTAAAGGTGGTCTTTTCTTGATCGTCTGGATGGATGGGGATCTGGAAGAATCCGAAATACCCGTCGAGAAAACAATAGTATTCGTGGCTTGCCATCTGATCGATAAAGGGTAAAGGGAAATGATCTTTTCGCGTGGCAGCAGTAAGCTTCATGTAATCGATACACATTATGTGTCCGTGAAATTATAAGTAGGGATCAATTCATCTTTGTCATCTAACGAATATCCGAAAGCCTTGTGGTGCTTCCGAAGTTTATTCAGCAACAGTGCTTGCTCTCCGCTACTTAAGTTTGCTTTTTCCTTGCTCCAGTCGTCGGTCACAGAACGTTGTCGACCGATGGTGATATTGGGTGTTGATCGACGGGGGTCGATAGATTGAGTTCGTCAAGATCAGGTTGTTTTATTATCTTTTCCATGCCAAAGAGCATCGGTGTCTTCCCCGATGTTGAGGCATATACTACTTCTCTGACATTAATGATGGGGCGCAGTGGCCAGAAAAGGTCTTCCTAAGATAATCGGATTTTGAGGTTCTCGCTCATACTTAAGCACTATGAAATCTGCAGGTATATAGCAGTTTTTGAAATGCATACGGGTCACGTCCTCAAGTACAACCTTCCGTAATTCTAGTGGATTATCAGCTAAAACGAGAGTGACCCTGGTAGGTTGAAAATGTGTTAGCCCGAGAGTGACTGGCAACAGAATAGGGCATCAGGTTGACACTAGAGCCTAAATCGCAGAGGGATCTTTGGAATCTCTCATTGCTAATAGTGCAGTCCAAAATTAAACTACCAGGATCAGGGAGTTTGACTGGAGTTTTTCCTTGAATAATTTCGCTCATTTCTTCGATAGCATCATCACGCAGTGTTCTGATTCATGGAATCCTCAGTGATGGCCCGCATCTTTCCAACGTACTGCTTAATGGCCAGAGGAGATGCTGGAATGGCATCGCTTATTGGCAACGTCAATGTTTACTTTAATCAATGCTTTCTTTCATATTGCTTTTCCAGCTGCTTCTTCTTTCTTCTTCTGCTTAGCATTTTTGGAGGAAAGGGGGGGGGGGGGGGGGGGGGGGGGGTTTCGATTGGTAGACCTTTGTCCTGGGTCAGAGTAACGATTGATTCTTTGGTCAATACGTTGATCGATTACAGGCTTGGAATGTCGATTGATATCCGGTAAGGGTGTCGATTGATGTCTCCTACGTCTGTGTTCTTTCCCTTAGGCTCAATAACTAATTACTCAAGGTTGTCATTTTGGTCTAATATTTTAGTTTCAGGAGGGATTTCAATATCTTTCTTGTAAATTTTGAGCGGATGGGATTTTTATTTTTCATTTGTTGTGATTTTCTCAAATTCATCGATGGAGATGCTCTCTTTAACGCCAGGGGTAAATTGTCTGCCGATTCGTAAAGCTACGACATTGCAATGGTTCATGGGGTTATCGTCTCTTTTACCAGGTAAAAATCCGTCTTCTCTCCTGATAGACATAGCGTTACTCGCCACTTGGTTATCGATTCTCTTAATGTGTTTCGCTCAGAGTTTCAAACTTTTTTGTCATATCTGAGTATATAAGATCTAATTTCTCATTGAGGTCGGCGGCTATTCTACGGTTTCCTGTGAAGACTTGATTCATTCTCAACTTTGAACTTCTTTTGTGTATTGTTCACAGTATTATCGTAGCTGCTTGCGAAATTTCCAGTGTTTTCCCTAATTCGTTGATCGTTCAGGTTCATCACATCAGAGAACTCAACTCATTTTCGAAGTCGGAAGAAACGGTATCGTCCTCACCATAATGTTGAGACAAGTCATGTCCGTCCAGAGAGGTCGTAACTGATGCCAGAGTTTCTTTAACTCGGATCGAGTGCTCCTCCTCTGTGAATAATGGTGGTTCCTTCCTTTTGGTGTCTGTTCTTTCGAAAGCTCGACCTAAGGCTATGTTTTCCATCAGCCTCTTACCGCTTGTAGGGCTTTGGGTGCCAAAATTCCCGTCGCTGGCTGTATCAATGATGGTTTGATATTCTAGGTTTAGTCCTCTATAGAAAGTGTTGATGAGTTGGGGTTCTAAGAATCCATGGTGCGGGCACGAAAGATGGTAGCTGTTGAACCTCGTCCAGGAGTTTTTAAAGGCTTGCGGCTACCTTGAATGAATGTGGATACTTCTCTCATTGTTTCCAGTATCCCTCCTCGTCAAAGAAGTGATTGATGAAAGCGCTTCTAATATCTTCCCGATAAGTCAGGGATACTGGTGGTAGCTGGTTCAGCCACCTCCTGGCGTCACCTTCTAGGGAGAAAGAAAAAAGTTTGCATCAATTAAATTGTCATCACCATGTCTTCTAGTATCTCGATGTGATCGTTCGGGTGTTCGGTAGAAAAACCACTGAACTGGTCGTTGCATGCCATGATTAGGAAGTCGATATCAAGCTCAGAGCTTCCTGAATGGTTATCGGATAATCGAATTGTGACTTATTGGAATAGGTCATGTTGGGGTTTAGTTATTCGAGCAATTGGGAATTCATGTTTTATCTCATTCTTTGGAGATTTAGTGCTTTGCATTGGGGATTTCAGCTCCCTGATAATTAATTTGTTGCTTGCTTCGTTGCTTTTATTGTTCATTGGTTATATCAAGACTACTTTCTTATTATCAGAATCAGCAAAGGCGTACTTACCTGCTTCCTGCTGATCGGTATCGATCGATGGCAATGGAAGGGTGTCGCCCGACAATAGTGGACTAACGTCGAACGAATCCAGACGAGCTCCGTTGATCGATAGTTGTTGTCCTGAATCCATATTCTCTCCTTTAAGTACTTACATCATGAGGTTTAGGGAAACAATAAGTTAGCAGAAAGTAAAGTAAAATATAGACAATATTCTAAACGAAATCTAATGGAAATAAGAAAGAGTCTAGGCAACGGCGCCAAATTTAATGTGGGATTTTATTCCACTATTAAATTAACCTAATTCCCACTTTACTCTCTCAAAATAAGAGATTCCAGTGTAGTACTTAGGGATCGAATCCACAAAAACTCTAGGATTGCCACAATAGACTTATTGTTTTCGAATTAAAGCTAGATGAATTATAATAATAACAATAAAAGCGATGTCAAGATTGATTTGGTTTGTGGGGATCAAATCAAGAGATTAGACTTAAGGGAAATTCTTAGGTAAGATTAGATACTATAGATTAATAGATTGCTAGGGTTTTATTAAGCACTGTTCTCAAACTCAAACCTTAGGGTGTAGGAGATTGCTCTCGGCCATCTCAACTGAGTATCGAATCGATGCCCACCAGGTGGTGTCGATCGATGCTCATTTTAAACAATATTGGATTCACGGTTTGATAGGTTCTCTAAACTTCCAATTCAACTCTCGTTTGTTACCGGTTTTTTAGATTGTTTAAGATTGATTCCAGGTTATAACCAGACTCTCGCTTGCGCTATAAAACCCTAGTTTCTTAAGGTTGAGGTGATCAAGTTCAATTTAGTATTAAGAGTAACTTAAACAAAGAACCAAGAGGATTACCCTAACAATTCTACAAAATCAGCAATATGTTATTACCATTGAATAACCCCCAATCTAACAGTGAACTACTCACACATAGCAATAAAGAACATGAATAAATTCTGAATAATTGCATAGAATAAACTAAGTAAAAAGATAATGAGTTCAAGATCTTCTCTGTATTGATGATCAAATATTTCTCTCCAACAAACGTAGCATTGTGTCCCAACTTTCAATTCTCAAACTTGTGTATCTTAGAAGACAACCCTTTCTTAGGTCCTCTAGGCTTTTTGTCAAAACTAAGATAGAAAACACTAATAAATAGTCTAAATTTCTGCCAGGGACTTGTCTTGAAATAATGAAACTTTTGGGTAAAACTTATAATATCTCAAGCCTTCACCAATCTTGTTGTCGACTTGGCTGTCGATCGACGCACAATGTGTGACGTCAATCGATGGTTCACTCATTAATCTGGATCCAACTCTGAGTTTCTACTGAGCATACTAAATGCTCCAAAATAGCCCAAAAGCTCCAATTCTTCCAATGAGTACATGGACTTGTAAATACTATAAAAAAATATCAAATGCATAGAAAAGACTCTAAAAAATACTCTATATATTATAGGTAAATAGGTGAAATCCATGTATATCACTAATGAGAAAGTGATGGACAAGTTTACTAAGAGAGTCCTTAGAATCCCTTTAGAAACCCCATTCAAGGAAGCTTATTACACTCACAGATTATGGATCTTCTTTAGAGAACCAAAGAGACTGATGAGGACATTGAAATAATGTTCAATCATCTGAGCGAGAAGATAAGAAGAGGGTTAAGTTGAAGAAGAGAAGCGACCACGGAAATTTGTGGTTCCCTGCAACATCAAGGGACATAACTACCCTCATGCACTCTGGCGACACCAGTTCTTCAGTAAGCATTATGCCAAGAACCATGGCATAGATGATAAGCTTAAAGGTGGCCTTCTAGTGATTCATTCACTTTTGTGGGATTGCTCTGAGGTTAATTCATGAGGCATAGTCAAAGATCTCCAAGTGGATGTCCAAGTGGAGCAGCATTCATCCTTGATAGTTGGAAAGAGATTTCATGGCAGCAGTAGGAGCAGTATGTGACATGAAGACAAAGAGGTTGTATCTATCTTTTATTGATCAAAATCACTACAATGAGCCTGTTCAAACTAGAACCAAGACTGCTCTTATTGATTTGGTTCATGAACCAGGACTTGTGGCTAGATGTTTCTGTGATTTCCAGCAAGAGAATGAGTTGGATGATGGAGCATCGATCGACACCCAGCCCATACAATAGGTCGATGGCGACAACATACAGTGGGTTGATACCCACCCTTTGACATGGATCGACGACAACCCTGACCTATGGCATGATACGGCTAACCCAAATTACGACGAATCTTGTCTAGAAGAAGAAGCAATCGACTATCGTGCTCTTGAACCAGAGGAAACCTGGAAATTTCAGAATATCTAATGAAACCTGGATCGCGACATCGATCGACAGTGACCTTATACCATCGATCGCTGCTGATTTGGCAGAAGGTTACGAATCCTATAAGGATCCATCTAGGAGAAGATTTCGTTAGGGACACCATAGATGATTATGGAGTTTATAGAAATGAAGATGGCAATGCACGAGCTATAGATGGTAGAATCATCAATGTGTCAAAGAAAGACATCAAAGACATTCTTCAGAGAGCAGCCATCATTGCACAAACTCCTCTTTGTTTTCCAGAGTATGAAGATAACTTTGAAATGACCATGCCAGAGACATAAACATACAACAGAGCATAAGTAGATGACATTGGTACTAGGCATCTATAGAGCCAGGAGATGTTGATGGATGAATACTACAAGGGGATTGGTGATATCTATTTACCCATCCAACAACAATATTAGCTTGTCAACTACACGCATGATTAGATTTAAATTTGATTTTAGTGAGATTTAACTGAGTCAGGAAAGGGATTATGATCAGATTGAAATTTTTACTTATTATCTAACCATTTTATAGCACCATTCTAAATTTGTTGATTGCAGAGAGTACTAGAGATACCAAAGTGAATCATCTTGTTGCCAGGTCAATCACGCTAAATTTTAAGATCAGGGGTGTTACCTTCAAATATGTCACTTGACCATATAATCCACATTCCCATGTTTCAGAAACATGTCTGTAACTCAACACCAGAGGCCAGAGTAGATAGGAGGCATCTGAAAAAAACATCTATTCAAAATAAAAGCAGCAGATAAGAGGAAGGCAAAGATAAAAGTGAAGGATCCTCAGAATGGAAGTCTTTAGGGAAAAAACACTGAGCTAAGCAACGATGAGGCAAATTTCCAGAAAACTCACATGGAGTTATTTTTAGAAGCCACTGAAGTGTGTTGAGAAAAGCGGATGCATTTTCAGTCATGGATGTAGAGTATCGTTAAATAGAAGGGATGTAAGAAACGTCAAGGGCTAGCCGAAAAGTGAAGGATAATAAGAGATAAAATCCCAATTAAAGATATAGGAACTCTGAAATTTTTTGATAAAGACACAAAAGCATTTTACATGCCAACTTTTGCATCTAATTTATTATCTGTCAAGAAAGTTGTTATTGATCTTAACTGCAAGGATATTTTTCAGTCTTAATGATGTTTTGTTTGAGGATATCGAGACTCTTAAATTGATTGGAAAAGGTGTTACAAAGGAGGACTTGTACCTACTTAAAGACACTATGACCTGTTCAAGTTTACATTATGCTTTTAGTTCAACTCTTGCTTTAGATAATGATGTATTATGGCATGCTAGGTTATGCCATTCCCATTCTTGTGCACTGAACATGTTACTGCCTGATGTTTCCTTTTAAAATGATGGCTGTGAGGCTTGTATTCTTGGCAAGCATTCCAAGAGTGTGTTTTTCTAAGTCATCTACTATTTATGAAAATTACTTTGATCTTATTCATTCTGATGTTTTGACAACTCCATGCACCTCTAGAGAGAATCATAGATACTTTGTTACATTGGTAGATCAAAAATCAAAGTATACATGGTTAACTATAACTCAATCAAAAGATAGGGTGATAGAGACATTTATTAATTTTGAAAACTACACAAGTAACCACTTCAATGTTAAAATCAAAGTGTTCAGGTTAGCTAATGGAGGAAAATATACAAATCTTGCATTCAAAACACAGCTAGCCAAACATGGAATCATTCATCAAACTAGCTGCCCATATACACCAAAAAAATGGTGCAGTTGAGAGGAACAATAGACATTTAATGGAGGTGGCAAGGTCCATGATGTTCTACACAAATGTACCAAAACGTTTTTGGAGTGATGTTGTGATGACAACATGTTATCTGATCAGGACTCCAACAAGAGTTCTAAATGATCTCACACCATATGAGGTATTGAACAAAACAAAACTCTCTATTAACCACTTGCGTGTATTTGGGTGCTTGTGCTATGTTTTAAAGCCAGCTGAAAACATAGAAATAAGCTTGAAGCTAGAAGTACTAAGGTTTTTTTCCTAGGCTACTCAACTACTTAAAAGGATACAAATGCTATGCTCTAGAAACATGAAGGGTAATAGTCTCCAGGGATGTCAAGTTTGAGGAATCCAGAGGTTATTATGAAGAGAAGAGTTGAGACAATCACAAGGACCTATCTCAAAGAACCTCGGATAGGACAAACAACCTAAGGTCTGTCTTGGAGAACTTGGGAATTAGTATGCCTCAAGAGGAAAGATCATTAGGACCAGAAGCTAGACAAGGTTCAGAAACTGGTCTTCATGAAGTTAATGAAGTTGAAAAGGATATTCATCCTAATCCTGAAAGGGGAGATCAAGAGAAACAAGGGGATTCTGATACTGATTAAGAAGAATCAAATACTTGTCAAGAGCATGAGGTTCATGATCAGGATGAAATCCAACAAAATGAAGCTGACTATGATGAAGGAGAGCAGATGGAAGAGGTTCATCAGCTTAGGAGAAGCACAAGGCTGATAAAACACCCTTCCAACTGGATCAACACCAGGGTTTACTTCAATAGCCAGGCAGTAGCCCATCCCACTCAAGCAGTCTGCTCTCTGGCTCACTACCCTATAGAACATCAAGCCTTTATCACAATCATAGATCAAGAGTACATTCTGAGATCTTATGAAGAGAAATAGAACTTGATGGATGGAGACGCTCAGTTGGAGAGGAGATCAATGTTATGATCAAGAATGATACATGGTATGAGACTGAGCTTCCCAAAGGAAAGAAAGCTTACAACTCGCTACTCTTCACCATCAAGTACCTAGCCAATGGAAAACCACATTAAAAAAACAAGGCTGGTTGCAAGGGAATATTCTCAGGTTTATGGAGAAGATTATCAAGACACATTTAGACCAGTAGCTAAACTCCACACCATAAGGATTTTCTCTCACTGACAGTCAACTTGGAATGAGATATATGGAAAATAGATGTCAAAAATACTTTCCTGCAAGGTGAACTAGAAGATGAATTCTATATAAGACCACCTTCTGGCCTAGAACACCTTGTTAAACCGGGGAAAGTGTTCAGATTAAAGAAAGAAATCTATGGGTTGAAACAATCACCAAGAGCATGGTACCACAAGCTAAGTACAACTCTCAATGGAGGAGAGGAGATATCATCAAGTTTGAAGCTGATCACACTCTCTTTACCATCACCAGTCAACAAGGCATTGTGGTCATACTGATATATGTGGATGACATTATCATCATAGGGAGTGACAAGAAGGTATCACCTCAACCAAAGCTTTTCTTAATTCCTCTTTTGATATTAAAGACTTGAGTGAGCTAAATTATTTTCTAGGGATTGAGATATGCCGATCTAAAGAGGGGCTATTTTTATCCCAAAAAAGTACACACTTGTTCTATTGAATGAGGCAGGTGATCTTGGAGGATGGACAGCAAAGGCACCACTAGAAGATGGCTACAAAGTTCTGCGAGAGGGGGAGTTTGAAGACAAGCCCTTTGAAGATGTGAAGATGTATAGGAGAATGGTTGGGAAACTCATTTACCTAACTATTACAAGACCATACATTTGTTTTGTTGTGAACCACGCCAGTTAGCAGATGCAAGCACCAAGGATTCATCACTGGAACATGGTTGAAAGGATTTTGAGGTACTTAATAGAAGCTCCAGGCCAAGGAGTGTAGATGGGATGCAATGGAAGCACTAAGATAGCAGGATATTGTGATGCTGATTGGGCAAGAAATAGGGTTGATAAGGATATCTAGATTTTCCCTCATCTTGATAACTTACAAACAACTTCTATTAATTTATCGCTTTATATTATTATTTTCTAGCTTTATTTCAAAAACGATAAATCTATTATGTAATATTAGAGTCTTTGTGGATTTGATCCCAAAGTACAACAACTGAACCCTTTATTTGAGAGAGTAAAGTTTCTCATATGGTAATTTCAGTGATATCACACACTTTTTAAGTCCACCTTTTGCCAATTCTTGGTCTTTTATTGTGGTCTTCGAGCCAAAGAGTAAGCAAATTCAGACTACCTACAATGACAGATTGGGAACCGTCAGCATTCATCAAGATGTACCATTTGTACATGGAGGGTTCAATTTCATTGGAGGCGTGGCAGAATTGGAGACAAACTATTATGATGTTAGCCTTGGAATGGATTGGTTGTCACGACATCGAGTAGTGCTTTGATTTCCCAAGGGCAAGAGTTTATATCCTTAGAACAAAGGGAAAGATCACATTACAAGGTATTTATACACAGATGGGAGTTGTTATTATCTCCATGTTTCATGTTGAGATGCTATTGGAGAGAGGAGCATGAGGATTTTTAGCGAGCATTTCAATGATTAATGGCGATAAACATCATGAGCTGTAGGACATTCAAGTGGTACAGAGTATGAGGATGTATTTGAGGCCCTAAAGGGCCAGCACCAGCCAAGGGAGACGCTCTCACTATTGAGTTCGAGCAGGTGAAGCATCAGTTTCATGAAATCCATACTGTTTGAATATAGTATAAATTTTTAATATAGTCGAGATTGTTTCCTGCTAAAACTAGTACATTTGAGGAAGAACATTGAATCTAGACGAGGAGCACCGATCGGACGAATCGCTAGCCTCGTTGATCGATAACGCACTTTCAGCGTCGATCGACAATGCACTAGCTTCACCAATCAACACCACTCCGCCAGAAGCAGGTTAGCCTACGCTTATTACTTTAAATAATAATAAGAAAGTAATCCTACGAGATAGATAGGGTCGAACTCGCAACGCAATAGACCAAGTTATTAATGAAAAAGGGTTGAAATTCCTGTTGGAATAGCTGTTGTTTTGAATGCTGAGTTGGAGCGTTGCAGAACGCTTGGAGATTAAAACATGCCGGATCGGGTTTACACTAACAGGACTACGATCCGTCCACCAGAAATTTAGAGGAAAGACTTTGAGCTGAAACCCATATATTTCTCTCTAGTGATTCATCACTCTTTCATGGTCTTCCTCATGAAAATCCCATGGATCATATCGAAAACTTGAGGACTTTGTGTCTAGTATCAAGGTGTACAGAGTCTCCGAAGACTACCTTTTATGCAAGCTTTTTCGTCATACTCTTTCTATGGATGCAGTTTATTGGCTGAATAGCCTATCACCAAGAGCTCTCACTACCTAGTATTATATCAAGACTGCATTTCTAACTGAATTCTTTGATAATGCAAGAACCAAGGATATAAGAGATAGAATTTATACATTCTCCCAGGGTCCTCCCGAAGCTTTTAAGGCTTCCTGGGTAAGATTCAAAGCTCACCAATGAGACTACCCACACCATGATTTTCCGAGATCCAGCTGCTTGGTATTTTCTTCCGAGGTCTCGACTGGACATACCAAGCAGCTTTTGACACTGCTAGTCAAGGGAACTTCAAAACCAGAAGCCTTGAAGAAGTTACAAGGATCATTGAAATTGTGGCAACTAGCATCACTACCGAGAAGACTGATCGTGAGAGGAGGAAGATGGCTGATTTTAGAATGGAGATCAGATATTTGTTCATGATCTTATGGTAGACAAGAAGCAAGTTAAGTTCGCCACTGAGAGATTTGCTGATCGGCAGAGGAACATGGGCTTCACAAAATTCTATGATGCAGCACTAACTAAAGAGAGCAGGCTGGAATCTATGATAGTAAAAGTTCTGAAAGGACAGGCAGAAGATAAGTGTGAATTTCGATGTAAGATTGGATTCCATATATTCATATTTATATGAGAAGTTTGAAGCTTTGAGTGATCATGTCAAGGGATTGGATGGCCAAGTTGCACATAACACTGGATTTGTTAAAAAGAACGAAGAATTCCTTCCTTGAAGGACTGACACTAATCCGAGGTATCTAGTTAACACTGTGAAGTGGCAGGCAACTCAGCCCGCATCTGGAAAAAGTATTACCATAGATGAATTCATAGAGCTTAAAGATGTTGAGAACGATGATTCACAACCAATATCACTTGACACTCATAAATGTCTTCCGACACTTCTAGAACTGAAAAAATCAAACCAAGATGATGAATCAGAAGAATTGCAATCCAACGTCGATGATAAAGAAGCAGAGTCAGAGATTGATGATAGTATTGATTGACAGCGTACCAGCAGTGTCGATCGACATACGATCCATCCATACCCACTACTATCTAAATATTCTGAACCAGTAGTATCAAGGGTGCAAAGACCCCCTCCTTTTTCTACCCACAATCGGATGAAAAAAAAGCGAGAACTGGAAAAAGCCACATGCAAGAAAACTTTCGAAAAAATAGTTGTAGAGATGCCATGCAGTGACATCCTTAAAGTTTCACCTTCAGTCAAGAAGTACGTAAAGGACGTGATGAATCAAGGCTTTCAAACCAACAAACGGAATGTGATGATGGTTTCCGATCAAGTAAGTGCTATGATTCAAGGAGAAACCCCAATTAAGTGTCCAGATCCCCGTAGCTTTGTTCTAAATTGCAATATACACAATGAGAAATTTCATAGGTCCCTTTGCGATCTAGGCTCCAATGTGAATCTTATACCTTATTTTGTTGCAGTTGCTCTCGGGTGTACTCAATTCAGACCCACCAGGATCACTCTCATTCTATCCGATAGATTGTTAAGATTCTCGAAGGTGTCGTTGAAGACGTACATGTAAGGATAAACGAATGCCACATACCTACAAAATTCATAGTGGTAAAATATGGGCAAGAACCTAAAGATCCCCTTATCTTGGGAAGACCATTCCTAGCCACAACTAGTGTGATCATTAACGTTAGGGAAGGACGTATACGTCTAAACATCGGAGATTGCCGATTATTTTTGACAGGGAAAACTTGTTAAGAAACCTTTTATTGATGGCCAAACTTTCTTTGTAGACCATCTCTCTGAGCTAGCTGATGAATCATTTATGAGTATGTGTTCTAAAAATCCTTTAGAAAGAGCTCTCAAATCTCCTTAAGGGGACATTTTTGGTATGGATGATAGAGCTGATGAGTATACTAGACCGATGAATGCTAGTTAAGAGGTCATGCACGTCAATGTGAAGGAGGAAATCGAAGGTTTGCCAAGTGTCGATTGATGCTATCACAGAAACGATCGACACCCACTTGCATCGAACAGTTGGAGTTCAGTAAAAGATCCAAAAATAGAACTTAAACAACTTCTAGATGGACTAAAATATGTGTTCGTTTGCGATAACTCATAACTTGCTATTGTCATTGCTAACTTGAGTAGCAGAAAACTAACTCTACAATTAAACAAGTTGCGAAAGTATCACAAAGCTCTTGGTATTCTCTCGATGACATCCCATGTATCTCGCCTGATTTATGCATGCATAGGATACACTTGGAAAATGGGTCGAAATCATCTGTTGAGCATCAAAGGAGACCGAATCTGAATCTAAAAGAGGTGGTGAAGAAAGAGATTATGAAACTTCTGAGCAGAAATTATCTATCCAATTTCGGATAGCAATTGGGTCAGTCTGGTACATGTGGTTCCTAAGAAAGGAGGGGTTACTGTGATAAGGAATTATAAAGATGAGCTAATCCCTATGAGGAATGTGAGTGAGCACAATATGTGCATAGATTACGTGAAGCTGAACGCAACTACAAGAAATGATCACTTCCCTTTACCCTTATAGATCACATGTTAGAAAGACTACTATAAGAAATATCGGCATTAGTAGCACACGAAAACGCTATTATAAATTTTTTGTAGCATTTCCATTAACGCTATGTTAAATGTAGCTATAATAATATTCTATTGTATGGTTTATTAATACTATAATAAATTGACATACTGTACCATTAATAATTTTCTATTAGATAGTATATTATCGCATTTGTTATGTACTATGATGTAGTTTTCATGGTTTTTCTTTAATGCTATAAACTATTTTATAATAACAATGATATAATGCTATTTTCATAATATATAATTAGTTATTTTGATTGAATTAAAATTAATTAATAATTAAAAATTAGTCGACCAGAATTAAAATTAATAAAAAATTATAATTAAATTTTATTTATTAATTAATTCAGTTTACAAAGTAAAATTAGGTTTACAACACTGAACCAGAATTAATTAAACCAAAATAAATTAAACCATAAAGATAATTAAAAGATATTAAATCAGAACTTAATTAACCAAAATCTAATTAATCAAAATCTAAACCTAAACCGCCGCCTTCCTCAAGCTCCGTGTGGCTGCTCCATTCTCCACCTTCCTCAAGCTTCATATGTCTCTTCCACCTTCCTCAAGCTTACACCTTCCTGTAGTCAGGCCCGGCCCTGGGCTAAAGCCCGTAAAGCAATGGCTTGGGGCGCCACAGGTTATTAGAATTTAAAGGGCATCATGAACAGCGCAGTTTATGTGGTATAGTGGTTACTGCATGTGCTCTATATCCTTTAGGTCACGTGTTCGACCAGGGTTTTTGCAATTGTTTTCTTGCTCGTTTTTAATACCAAAAAAATAAAAAATGATAATAACTACGTAATATGATCGAAAATATTAATTGCCTTTTCTAAAATATTTGATTTCCTTATATATTATATTAAATGATATACATAAATTAAAACAATTACCTATTTTATTTATCCTAGCAATTGGCAACAATTACCTATTTTATTTACCCTAGCAATTGACGTTCTATCTTTTAATTTTTTAATCTTTTTCTTCTTCTTCTCTGTCGGCTCTGATCATACTTCATCTTCAATTGTTATTAAAAAAATTGATTGTATTTTGTCAGAATAAGTCTATCTTTGAATCTATGTAAGTTTTTTTTTCTTTATCTCTTTTGTTTTTGTTAACTTTTGTAAAAGTTACAGAGAAACTGATTTTTTTTCTAGTTAAAGACATGTATTTTTTCAGCTTATGTTTTTCTTTTTATGGAACTTCAATATCTAAGAGGAATGTTGCCAAAGGAAATTACAAAGGCGATAGAGATGTTGGAATTTCTAAAGAAAATGGATGGGTGTTATCCAAATACAGAGATTGTTTATCGTATATTGCTAACAATTTCGATTTCAGTTGCTTCTGCAGAAAGAAGTTTTTCAAAGTTGAAGTTCATTAAGAATTATCTACGTTCCACTATGTCTCAGGAGCGTTTGAATAGAGTGTCGATGATATCAATAGAGCATGAGTTAGCCGAAAAACTTGATTATTCGAAGTTTATAAATGATTTTGCAAGGAAAAAAAGCAAGGAGAGTTATCTTTCATGAATAATATTTCTTTTTTACTTTTTATTGTCTGAGAACAAATTAAACTTTAATAATAATTTATATTATTTAATTATAATTTTATATTATCAAAGAAAAAATTATAGTTAGGGGGCAACAAATTATGAGTGTGCTTTAGGCACCATGGATGGCCGGACCGGCACTGCCTGTAGTAGGAATAAAATTTTAAGAACATACATAAATAATATAAGTATTACATAAAGAGCATACATAAATAATCTTACGAGCCATGAGATTAAGGAACTTGGGAAATCAATGTTGTAGTTACGGTCAGCATCAACTTCATTGACCATGTCTTGGAGCTCCGCTTTGGTTGGGTTCTGTCCAAGAGACGTATCACAGTTATCCTTGCTGGTAATGCATCCTGCAAGCAACCAAATGACTTTTTTCATCATCATTCACTACCTCTGAAAAACGAATCAAAATGACCAAAGCGATCAAAAAAGTTGCTAGCAGGCCCAAGATTCATCATCCAAACTTAATTGAATCCAAAAAACGAAGAAGAAACTAAAATGACAAGTCTATAGATTATGAATGGAGAGACATATCAGTCCCATAAACAACATAGATCTAAAAATCGAAAATCTGAGACAGATCTACTGCCGTTGTCGTCACCGAGACACCAAAACCGTCATCGTCTTTGATGGTGATCGGTTAGAGAAGAAACTTCCTATCCTCCAGTGTCATGTATGGTGGTCCTACATCCTGCTGCTCCCTTTCTCATCGGATTCGTCGTCTTGCAGAAGAAGAATGAGTCAAAGAGAAATATGAAGAGGCTAAGTCCCATAAAATGTGAGAAAGGGAGAGAATGATTTTTGGCCTTTAGATTTCATTTAATCAATGGTCAACTCTAACCTAAAATGCCCTAGTACCTTATCAAAATTTCTAATATGCCCCAGCTCTAAAAAAATTTTCTTTTTGAATATTTTTTAGATAAAAAAATGAGTACAAGACATCTACAGACTTAATGAGTTTCCATATTTACAAACCTAACCAAGTTTCAATCGGATTATCCAAATCCAAACCCAAAGCATGTGGGTCTTCCATTTTTTTTGTGCAACAGGATTATCCATCTTCTTTCACACATTTTTTTGCAGATTTTAATCTATTTCTTCTTTTGAGTTTTCTTTCTCTTCAACACACCTCCAGAGAGAATCACTCACCTCCATAACTCTGTCATAATTCTGGTACCATTCCGACGACTCAATCGTATCACCACAACTTCGTTCTTCCTCCTCTCAGAGGTATCCTCCTACAATTTATCTTTGAAACAAACAAATTAACTGAAGTTCTCGTTGTTCATATCCAGTGAATTGGTAAGCTGAGCACTTTTAATGGTTTGTAACCCAAAACTTGATGTGAGCACAGTCGCAATTCTCGTCGGGAAGCTAATTGAGGAGAGGACAGAGTCGACAACAACGAGTCGTTCGTCGTCATCGGCTAGAATTTTGTGGCGGCGTTGTTAACGTTGAGCCACGAGAGTCTTTGATTCAAGAAGATAGTGAAGGATGCAAGCACAATGGAACTCCTTTTTTACTCTTAAATTCTTTTCAAATCCGTTGAGTAGTTCCACAATCGAATAATATAAATAATTAGAAGGTTAATATGGGGATCACAAAGAGAGAAGGGTAGTGAGATGATATCGGTCATATTTGCATAGTTTTGGTCATCTCTTTAAGTGCATTCCAGGCATATAGGATATCATATAGGCATATTTAGGTTGCATTCCATTACATTTGTCTATGTCAGGTATGGGAGATGTTCATTGATGAGATTGGAGGCAATGGAGGCCAAAGAAGTGGAGTTTGGAGCAAAAGGGGTTGTAGCGACCAGGCATAGCGACCAGCCTAGATCGCTACAGACCCACAGGGAGTTGCGGGAACCATAGCGACCAGGCGTAGCGACCAGCCTTGGTCGCTACAGACCCACATGGAGTTGCGGATGCCATAACGACCAGGCGTAGCGACCAGCCTTGGTCGCTACAGACCCACAAAAGAAATTCGGGGACCATAGCGACCAGGCATAGCGACCAGCCCTGGTCGCTACAGTCGTGAATGCTAAAACTGCTGCGGGTCAAACCAGGCTTGTTGGGTTGACCCGATTTGTTTTCAAACATATATAAATACCCTAAAAACCTAGTTTTTATTTTATTCTGGTTTTTATCGGAGACTAGACTACTCTTGGTGAAGAAGATTTTGAATCTTGAATCCTTTTTATTAATCTGATATTGATTCATCTTTTTATTCTTGTTCATTGTCAATGATTTACTCTGATTCATCATTTGTTTTTGAGTTCATCATGTCTGCCAGTGAGTAGTCATTTGTAGGATCCATGGGTTAGGGTGATCTAGGGTGATTAGGTAATAGGTTAGAAGGTTTAATGTTTGATTATTCATGTTCTATGATTATTGCTAGTTTCTAATGCTAGATTAGACTTGATCACTTTTATCTAGATCAATAGGCAATTTGTACCCGAAAGGTGTTCGACGAAATGTCTGAACCAAGTGATAACTCTCTTTACTGGCTTAACCAATGACAATTGATGTTAGGAAAGTTTAGATAGTCAATAGACCCGCTCTTAATGATTGCTTGATTTAATTAGACCAAAGACATTTGATGTCTAGTGATTGAAAGCAAATGAACTTTTATCTTGATAAAGAATTAGTCTAAAGATACGTTTAGACTAGTAGAACTAAGTTTTCTATAGCGTTAACCGTTTATCTTAAGTCCGAATCACCCAAAGTCAAAGCCTTTGCCCATGGGTTCTCGTTTTTCCCATTCATTTATAATCCTAGTTTCGCATTGTGTTATTTGGTTACTTCACCCCATATCAAATATTGATTGCACTTAGATTAAGTTTATACTTGCATTCTCATTGCATCATGTTCGCTTAGGATTGGATTGACACTCATCTATACTACTTTGATTAGGATAGAGTAAAATCATTTATCATGAGAATAGAAGAGGGATAAAGAGAATAGTTTTTTTTTTTCATAGGGGCATATTGAATTAATCTCCTCATAAATTGTGATATTTGAGAAAGAAAGATTAACCAATGCAAAAGAAAGTTGAGGATAGACAAAAAAAAAATTGAACCGTTAGATTAAAATCAATCTATGGTCATAAAAACAATATAAATTGTTTTTTCACTTCTTTTTAATTGTTAGCAATTGCTTAAATTTAATGAATAGATATGATAAATAATTTGATAACATAATTTAAAATTAAGGGTTGAGATTTAGAATTAAGTATATGGTTTATGATTAAAGAATGTTTAGGATTTAGGTTAAAATTTAAAATGGATTTTAAAATTTTGAGATTAAAGTTTTGAAAATGATTAAAAATTTTGAGTTTAACTCTAAACTCTAAACCTTAACCCTAAAGCTTAAATGATAAAAAGATTATATTTAATATTTAAGAGATAAAATTTATAATTTTTAAAAGCGATTTTGACGAACTGATAAAATTAATAATATAATTCTATAACATTTTTATTAGCAAATTTAAGTTAAATAAAACTAATGATATAATATTAACAAAATGAGTTTAGGGTTTGTAGTATAGTGTTTTAGGTTTAGATTTAAGATTTAATATTTGACTTTGAGATTAAATTTAAGATTTCAAATTAAATAATAAAAGATTAGAGTTTTGAGATATATAGTTAGAGTTTAGGGTATATGATTAATTTGGTATGATATATATAGGTTTATATTTTACGATTGGGTTTTAGATTTAATATTTTAAATATTAAAATTGGAATTTCAAAATAAGATTTTTTAATAAAATAAGAAAATATTTAAGTTTAGGGTTTGAAGTATAATTTTTTAGTGTTTAAATTTAAGATTTATTATTAAACTTTGAGACCAAATTTAAGATTTGAAGTTAGATAATAATAAAAAATTTATAGTTTAAAGATTTTTAGTTAGAATTTAGTTTATATAATTAATTTGGGTATGATATATATATATATATATAAGTTTATAGTTTTGGGTTTGAGGTTTAGATAAGAATTTTTAAAATATTAAAATTTCAATATAAAATTAACATTTGATATTAAATAAGAAAATATTTTTAGGGGTTGTGTTTAAAGTTTAGGGTTATATTCCAATAAGATTAATAAGTATAATTTACTTTAATAAAACACAAGTAAATCCTAAAATATTATATGATTTTTCCTTTAAAGATCCAAAACATACAAAGTCAATACATGAAAACATGAACTTCCAAAGAGAACATGTAATAATCAAACCTAGTCATAAACAAAATTACATAACAAGTTAAACTAACTTCATACTAGTAAAAAGTTTCTCGCTCATCGGCTTCTCCTTCTCAATGTCCTGAAACACACAACGAAAACCAGAACTTTTCACTCTTATCCAAAAGGCAGCAAGACATCCAAATGACAATTATAGTTACTGAATATATGTATCCCTAAAAGCTTTGTCATTGTTAACAAGATACAAATTTATCAACCTATTGAAAATACAAGACAAAAGACAAAGTAACACAAGCTCAAATCTCAGAGACAAACATATACACCCAATAAAATGACAAAACAGACCTTTGAATCCGGCAATTTCTTCAAGATCTCTAAAGTTTTCAGAAGCAGCTAAATCTATGGCTTTCTTTATGACAACACAACTCTGGAAAAAGCGGCACTCTTTAGGCATAACACACCATGTTGACATGAAGAAATAAAAGACAAAGAGGAAGAGAGTATGGCAAGAGAAGGATCCAGAATGATCAAATGCAGTTGGTGATGTACATTTTAAATCTAAACTGACCTAACTTGGTTTACAAAACAATTAAGGGTTAGCTTGAGAAGGAAGGAGACTTATTTAAATCAGAACATGTGATGTGGTCGCCAAAGAAGAAGAGAGACGTTTAGGAGAAGAAGGTCACGGGTCAAGATAAGGAGACACCTATTTTAGGACCTGTCCTTTTCCACCATGTCTGGACGAGCCATTGCCTTCATGTCCCTTTCCAACAAGTATGGGTGTGCATCTACCTTCCCTCGGTCCTATTTGTTTATTATATACTTTGTCAACTTGTGTATTTGTTTATGATTTGTTTGCCTATTAATAGGCACGTACCAGAAACTAATTAAGTAAGGAATTCAGTTCTTCTCTCTCTCTCTCTCTCTCTCTCTCTCTCTCTCTCTCTCTCTCTCTCTCTCTCTCTCTCTCTCTCGCTCTCTTCTCTCTCTCTCTTCTCTCTCTCTCTCGTCTTCTCTCTCTCTCTCTCTTCAATGTTCTTCACATTCTTCATCTGAACTCCGAAGTCTGTCATTCTTTCACACCAGATTAAAAAGAAGATCTTTAGGAATTGCTTAACAAAGTAAAAACATAAACGATTCTCTCCACACAACCCCACCTCCTCCTCCTCCTATTCACTGGAAAAGACAGCGTAGTCTTCTTTTTCGATGGTCTCTCTCGACGAAAGCTCACCGGTTGACTTCCTCATAAGAAGTCGCCGCGCATCCAAGTCGTCACAAAGTGAAAATGGAGAACCCATTTGGTCATGTACCACGAAACTAACAAAAGACACAAAATATCAGATCTTTATATCAATTCATGAACAACCAGAAAGATTCAGCTCTTAACTACAGATTCTCAGAAGGACACGACAAGTGTGAAATGATATTTATCAAGGGAGATTAGTTACTGATATATCCTTGTAGATAAGTGATTTTCAGAAATGAATTTAGGTCACTTGAAGATTATTAGAGCAGAGAACACTAGAACGAGAGACTGAATCGCTAAAGGACTAGATAGAATATGCTGAATGGGTGGAGGAGTAGGCCGAAGAGGCTGAATAGGAGGATGACTAGACTAAAGAGGCTAAAACGGGGAGGAGTTGACAGAGAGGCTGAATCAATTAAGCAGAAACTATCTTCGTTCATGATGAGAAGAATTACATGAGACTGATGGAAGGAAATCAGAACCCTAGATATGAGAGAGAATGAGGGATTTTCTTTATTTTTTATTGGATCCAAAATGAATTTAGTGAGAGTGGCGGAAAAACACAAAAAAATTGGTTAAGTGTTTGGCTCAAAATAAATTTCTAGCTCCATAAGATATTTTTTGGTTTCCTTCTAATGAATTTTTTTCCCAACACGAATTCGATGCTACAATATATTTGCTTTCGATTTTAGCACCTTTAGTAGTAGTTCGTGAATTCGTGCTACAGTGATCTGCTACCAATGCCTATATTTCTTGTAGTGGACTGGGGAACCCCCAGTACTACTATTTTCTTGATGGGTAATCAGGATATTTCCAAATTCCTATCCATCTAGACGATTAAGCAAAGATCACTTTCACTTGTCCATATGGTACATTTGCATATCGCAGGATGCCCTTTGGACTTTGTAATGCTCCTGCTACCTTCCAGTGATGTATGATGTCTATCTTAATAGATATGATCAAAGATTTCATGGAAGTCTTTATAGACGATTTCTCAGTGTATGGATCAGATTTTATGTCATCCTCAACAACTTGTGTAAGGTATTAGCCAGATGTGAGGAAAAATAATCTAGTTCTCAACTGGCAAAAGTGCCATTTTATGGTTAACGATGGGATTTTTCCAGGACACAAGGTATCAACAGCCGGTATCAAGGTGCACAAAGCTAAAATAGAGGTGATGAAAGATTTTCCAATGCCCACCAATGTGAAAGATGTAAGAAGTTTTCCAGAACATGATGGATTCTACAGGAGATTCATAAAATATTTTAGCAAAATAGCCAAACTCCTTACATCTGTCATGTGCAAAGAAGTTAAATTTGACTTTACTCATGAGTGACTAAAATATTTTGAAGAGATCAAGACAGCTCTAGTGACTGCTCCCAATGTGCAAGCTCCATATTGGAGTTTACCTTTTGAAATAATGTGGGACGCGAGCGACTTTTCTGTAGGCGCAGTACTTGGGAAGATAAAGGACAAGAAGCTACATGATGTTTACTATGCTAGCAGGACTCGCTACTATGCTCAAAGAAGTTATGGAATAATAGAAAAGGAGTTACTAGCTGTCGTATTCACTTTCAGAAAATTACAACCTTACCTAGTTGGTTCAAAAGTAGTTGTCCACACTAACCATGCTGCCATAAAGCACTTGGTGTAGAAGAAAAATGTGAAACCAAGGCTTTTAAGATGGATCATTCTTCTGCAAGAATTCAACATAGATATCAAAGATAAGAAGGGAGTAGAAAATGGAGTTGCTGACCATATATCACAGATCAGTATTGAAGAGGACGTTCCCATAGATGATTTCCTACCTACTGAGATTATATCTACAATATGGATTCAACGTTTATCGGTAATGTGTCTATGGTATGTGAGGGAGTATCGCTCGATACCCATGAAAGATCGATCGACACCTTAGAAGAAGTGCACATCTACCCACATAAAGAAGTGAAAATCGATGCAGATATCAATGTCGGTCGTCAAGTTACGCAAACCGATTTGGGTTCTCCTGGTGGTAGAAGTTTAAGTTGGGGGTATGTGCGTTGACCGCAGCCGGTTTAGATAGGCCATGGTATGCCGACATAGTGACATATCTTGCAGCTGATGTATACCAGAAACAATTAAAGGATATACCAAGAAGAAGTTTCTAAGAGAGATCCAAAAATATCATTGGGATGAGGCTTATCTCTATAAACATTGTTCTGGTGGTATATACAAACGCTATGTTGCAGATTCTGAAGTTCCAGACATCCTATTCGACTGCCATGGATCCAGTTATGCTGGGAATTTTGCAAGTTTCAAAAAAGTGTCTAAGATTCTTCAAGAGAGCTTTTTGTGGCCTACCATATTCGTGATGCTCAGTCCTACATAGCAGAGTGTGATCCCTACCAGAGAATAGGAAAAATCAGCAAGAGGAAAGAAAGGCAGCATAATTTCATACTTGAAGTCGAAGTGTTTGATTGTTGGGGCATCGACTTTATGGGCCCTTTTCCTTCTTCATTCCGAAATAAATACATCGTTGTTGCCGTTGACTATGTATCTATGTTGATGGAAGCAATAGAAACTCTGGAAAATGATGTCGATGTAGTCATAAAACTTTTCAAACTGATCATTTTTCCTAGATTTGGAGTTCCTCGAACAGTCATAAGCGATGGCGGTTCTCACTTCATTAACAACGTCTATGAGAATTTACTGAAGAAGCATGGTGTACATCATCGTGTCGCTACTCCCTATCACCCTCAAACCAGTGGACAAGTGGAAAGTTTTCGAACCGTTAGATCAAGGAAATTCTAGAGAAGACAGTAGGAAAGACAAGGAAAGACTAGTCTGCAAAGCTGGATGATGCCCTTTGGGCTTACAGAACTGCATGTAAAACGCCACTAAGAACTACACCATTTCACATGCTTTATGGGAAAGCATGTCACCTTCCGGTGGAGTTGGAACACAAGGCGGTATGGGCCATAAAGATGTTAAATTTTGACATTAAGCCTTCTAGCAAAAGGAAATTGAGATAGCTGAATGAGTTGGATGATATCATGCATCATGATTATGATAACTCAAAACTATACAAGGAAAAAAAAAGCGTATCACGGTAAGAAGATCATCTCTAGACATTTCTAACCGAATGACCAGGTGCTTCTGTACAACTCTTGTGTGACAATATTCCCCGTTGGTAGAACTTTAGAGATTCGGGAGCTTTTTCAGATGCAGAGCTGCGTAGACGCACCATAAGTTTAGCTATAAATGGAGATCTTCCCACAGTGCGATTGATCTCATCTTTTGTGAAAATATATAGCTTTGAGTTAGCTTCCCACCAGTTTGAGGTCAAGCTGACGGTTACATCTAAAGTTATGCATGTTTTACTCAAGAGTGGTACGTCTGTCTAGCGAGAGGAAGCAGTGAAGAAAACTAGTGTCGATCGACACCACCCCCTTGGTGTTGAACGACACTAGTCCATAACAGTACCCAACAACAAATTACAAGATTACGCCTGACGTGTTTTTGACCTATATTATGTTTTGTTAAGTCATTGTTGACGGCTATGCTTCATACTATTTTAGAGAGAGAGCTTAGAATTGGAGTGAGAGATTTGAACACCTTGAAAGAGATAAGATCTTGAACTCCCTTTGTTTCTTTACTCTATTCTTTTACTTATGTAGTACATAATTATGTGTTTCATGATTATTACTGAGTAATCCTATTGTTAAATTTTGGGTTCTCCAAAGGTAATTTATGGTTTGCTAAATCTGTATTGTTGTTAGTGAAATCAATTATTTCTTCATCTAGTTGTTCTTACTGCTAAGCTTAGGATTGATAACCTTGAACTTAAATCCTAGGATTGATTGGTGCAAGCGAGAGCTTGGTCATGATCTAATTAGCTAAGCACATACGAGAGTTGGTCTAGGTGGTTAGAGAACATATCAAAACATATTCGTTAAAGTTTGTTTAGAGGTAGTATCGATCAACACTAAGCAAGAAGCGTCATTCGACACTCCTCGAGGATTAACGTATGAGAGTAGAATTCCTAGGATTAAACATAAATTAATCATTACATATGAAAGTTGAACGATTATAACTTAAGTTTGAGTTCGAGAAATAATAATTCCTTAATAAATTATTTAGTTTGCATTCCCATAGTATCTGAGAGTTCACATAATTCTAGCTTTCCCCTCATCTTGATAACTTACAAAAAAACATTTAATAAATTGTTGCTTTATATTATTACTTTCTAGCTTTATTTCAAGAACGATAAATCTATTATGCAATCTTAGATTCTTTGTGGATTTGATCCCTAAATACAACAACTGAACCTCTTATTTGAGAGAGTGAAGTTGCTCATATCGTAATTTGAGTGATATCACACACTTTGAGAATCCACCTTTTGACAATTCTTGGTCTTTTGAGGGCGTCTTCGAGCCAAAGACTAAGCAGATTCAGACTACCTACACTGAGAGAATGGGAGCCGTCAGCATTCGTCATGATATACCAGTTGTACATGAAGGGTCCAATTTCATTGCAGACTTGGCAGAGATGGAGATAAACTATTATGATGTCATACTTGGAATGGATTGGTTGTCACGACATCGAGTAGTGCTTGTATTTCCCAAGGGAAAGAGTTCATATCCTTAGAACAAAGGGAAATATCACATTCCATGGTATTTAGACACAGATGGGAGTTGTTATTATCTCAATGTTGCATGTTGAGGAGCTATTGGAGAGAAGAGCATGAGGATTTTTAGCGACTATTTCAATCGTCAATGGTGATAAACATCATGAGCTGTATGACATTAAAGTGGTTAGAGAGTATGAGAATGTATTTGAGGCCCTAAAAGGGCCACCACGAGCCAGAGAAGATGGTCTCACTATTGAGTTTGAGCAGGGGAAGCACCCGTTTCATGAGCTTCATACAATTTAGCGCTAACAAAGATGGCAAAGTTGAAAAAGCAGTTTGAGGAACTGTCATATAAGGGTTTCATCTGACCGAGTACTTCACCATGAGGAGCACCAATATTGTTTGTGAAGAACAAAAATGGGAGTTTCAGGCTTTGTATCGACTAAAGAGACGTGAACAAGGTAACCATCAAGAAAACATACTCGATTCTGCGTATCGATGAGTTATTGGACCAGTTATAGGGATCTTCATGGTTTTATAAGATTGACTTGGAATAAGGATACTATCAGATTGTGATCGCTGAGGAGGACATGGAAAAGACATCTTTCCTTACACATTATGGACATTACAAGTTCGTAGTGATGCAACTTTGTTTGACGAACGCACCTGCAACGCTCATAAGTTTCTGAGTGATGTGTTTTGTTAGAAATTGGATAAGTATGTGATTGTCTTCAATGACAGTACCCTGAATTATTATCGGAGCAGAGAGGAACATGTTGATCATTTTTGGATTGTGTTTAGCAAGCTTAGAGAGCATCAGTTCTTTGCTAAGTTGAGTAAGTGTAGCTTCTAGAAAACGAAGATCGGATTTTTGGGTCACGTTGTTTTAGAAGCAGGAGTTGTTGTAAATACGGAAAAGATTACTGCAATTACAGAGTGACCAACACCAAAAAGTAATTAAGAGATCCCTAATTTTTTTTTGGCAGGGTACTACAAAAATTTCGTCAAGGGTTTTACCAGTACAGAAAAGCCGTTGACAAGATTAACAAGCAAAGACGTCAATTTTGATTGGACAGATGCTTGCTCAAGGAGTTTCACTGAGCTGAAGCGGAAACTGAAGAAGACACCAGTATTGGTACTTTTGAGGCTGGGGATACCATAAGAGGTTTACACTGATGTAGTCAGGTAATCGTATGGGGTGTGTATTAATTCAAGAGAGACATGTCGTTGCATATGTATCCGTCATTCGAGGCCTCGTGAGGTGAACTACCCTACTCATGATTTGGAGTTCGCAGCAGTTGTTTTTTACATTAAAGATATATAGGTGATATTTGTATGGAGAGAAGGTTCAGATTCCCACAAACCACTAGAGTCTGAAATCCATCTTTACTGAGGAATACCTGAATTTGAGACAACATAGGTGGATAGAGTTATTAGCAGCCTACAGCTGATATCTAACATATTTGCATGGTTTTGGTCATCACTTTTGATGCATTTTGAGCATATAGGATATCATTTAGGCATATTTAGTTTGCATTCCATTATATTTGTCTACATCAGGTGTTGGAGATGCTTATTGGTGAGTTTGGAGGCAATTGAGGCTAAAGAAGTGAAGTTTGGAGCAAAAGAGGGGTGTAGCAACCAGGCGTAGCGACCAGGAGTGGTCGCTACAGACCCACAAGAGAAATGCATATGCTGTAGCAACCAGGCGTGGTCGCTACAGACCCACATAAGAAATGGGGAACCCGTAGCGACCAGGAGAAGTCGCTACAAATCCTGAGGAGCTGAAATATTCTAAGTGTCATAGCGACCAAGCCGTAGCGACTTCAGCAGGTCGCTACAGACAAAAGACCCAATTTTTTATGGGTCAACCCTGGCTTGTTGGGTTTGATCCGACTCGTTTTTAGGACTCCTATATATAGTTTAGACCCTTAAACCCTAAAGGGGATCTCTTTTCTCTCAAAACTTTGTCTAAACTTGTAAAAGCTTGAACCTTTTGATCATTGGAAGGAAGTACTTCATTTTTTATTGTGTTTTTCTGGCTCATTAACATGATTAGCCTTGAAACTCATATGGGTTTAAGGTTTCTCATGGAAAGTATTGAGTAGTGAACTTGTGATTCATGGGTTAAGTAGATTAGGGTGATTAAGTGGATATTTAGAATGTCTCTTGCTTGATTAACATTGTTCTATGCTTACTAAGTGTTCTTAATGCTAGATTAGACTTGATCACTCTCATCTAGATCTTAAGCTATTTTATACCCAAAAAGTGTTTGTTAAAATGCTTGAATGAACTTAGTATTGCTCTAGCTTGATAAACCAAAGACATTTGATGTTAGGATTGCTAGATGGTTAGTAGACTTAATCATAATGCTTGTTTGATAGTATTAAGCCAAAGACATTTGATGTTTAGTACTTGATTACAAAGGGATTTCTATCATGGAAGTGAATTAGTCTATTTTATGAGTTCTAGACCTATAGACTTGTTGGTTATTTTGTTTGAACATCCTAGATTGAACCTTGATCACCTTATATCGATTATCGTTGCCCATGGATCTATCCTTAATAATTGATTACAAGATTAGTTCTTGCACTTATTTCTTGATTGGATTTGAGATCACCTTGTTTATATTTCTAGGATCTTAGTTTGTTACCAATCATCCATCTTTTTATTTGCTTAGATTAAGAAAGTTTGTGTATTCTTAGTGTTACAGATCATTAGTTCCTTGTGGATTCGATCCTAAAGTGTTGCATCGATATACCCTTCGATTGTGGTAGCGTGCACATTAGGTTAATTGGCCTGTGGTAGAACGCAGTAATCAACAGCTTGGATATCACTTATCATCTTGGTAAGGCCAATCAAGTGGCATATGCCTTAAGTAGGCCTAGGAGAGCATAAGAAGTTTTTCAGGGACCAAGGAGGTTCATGAACTTACCAGGACACTTATTAGTCTCATATTGTGTGCAGCTTCTGTAAAGGGAGGAGACAAGTGGCCTTGAGGCTTTAGAGCAGGTAGATTTATTGTGCAAAATACCCAAGGTTCAAGATAATGATAAGGCTTTGGGTAAGAAGATTGAGATTGAGAGTATTGGATAGCATACAGGTTTGAGCGGGATGTACATGTACCACCATCCAATATGTGTGCTTGTTGATAAGTTGTTAAGAAAGGAGATCATACAACAAGCACACCACTTGCGTTTTTTCCATTCATCCAGGAAATACCGAGATGTATAGGGATCTGAAACGCTATTACCATTGGCAAGGTATGAAGAGCGCTACATTGGTATTGCAGTGTCAAACATGTTAAGGCTGAGCATCAAGTACCTAGCGGTTTATTGAAGAATATGACATTTCCATAGTGGAAATGGGATATGGTGACTACAGATTTTGTGATTGGACTGCCGGCAACCTTTGGTGGAAGTAATGCTTTATGAATGATTTTGGATAGACTCACCAAGTCAGTTCATTTCCTAGATATTAAGAAGACAAACATCATTTCCTAGATATTAAGAAGACAAACAGAGCTGATCAGTTGGCACAGATTTAGATCAGGGAGATTGTAAAGTTGCATGGAGTTCCTGTCAGCATTGTATCAGATCGGGATGCGAAGTTCACATATGCATTTTGGGGAGCCTCTTATAAGGCACTTGTGACAAAGGTCCACATGATTACAGCTTACTACCCACATACAGATGGTCAGTCAAAGAGGATGATTCAGACTTCGGAGGATATGATTAGGGCTTGTGTTTTAGATTGCTAAGGAATCTGGGAAAAGTATCTACCTCTAGCAGAGTTTGCATATCACAACATTTACCATTCTAGTATTGAGATGGCAACGTATGAGGCCCTTTATGGTAGGCCTTGCCGAAAACCACTTTGTTGGATATAAGTGTGGAAGCGACGAGACTTAGAACCAGCAATGGTTCAAGAGATAGTAGAGCAGGTAAAGATGCTCAAGATTCGACATAAGTAAGCTAATAAACGCAAACAAATGTTATGCAAATAAGCGCCAAAAGGAGTTGGAATTTCAGTTGAGCAATCTAGTAGTTTCAGCGAGGATCTAAGACTCGAAAAATAAAAAAAGCTTAAGCCAAGGTATACGGGACTGTATCTTTTTGTGTAGCGGAGTGGAGCAGTTGCTTATAGATTGAGTTTATCAGCAGTTTTTTTAGATTTCCATGACGTGTTTCATATGTTAGTACTGAAGAAGGTCGTGAGAGAGACATAGCTTATTTTGCAACAGCCACCAACTAACCTGGGTAAAAACTTATCTACACCTAGCCAGCTATTTGAGATTTTAGATTGGCAAGTGAAAGAGTTTCAAGGGATGATGGACCATGTTGGTCAGAACTCGTTGGGAGACAGACATGATTTAGGAGGAGGCTTGGGAGATCGAGATTCAGATGAGGATTGATTATTTGGATCATTTTTTTTTTGGAATAGTACTGGAAAACTGACTTAGGATTTGAATTCAGGGTCAAATTTCCTTGTTAGTGGGGGAAACCGTATCGACCCAATAATCAGCCAAGTTATTTTGGCCCAGAAAGGTCGAGGACTAGTGCAGGAAACCCTAGGTATTCCTTTAAATACTAATCTCTGCAGTTTTATTTTTTTTTCTTAAAAAAAAACATAAGCATTTAACCACTACAGAAATTGAGCCGCCAAAGAGAGCAGGAGAAAAATCATTGCAGCCACCTTCGAGTGAGATCGGATCCACAATCGTGCCACCGCCAAAAATTGTCAAAGGTAATTAGAATTAACTTTTCTGATCTAATCTTCTTGGGCATGATTTAGTAAATCAATTTTTTCTCATAAACTGTGTCGATTTTGGTGAAATGAAGGCCACCATCGTGTTTCTTCTGTCAAGACGACTTCAGAGAAGGAAGATCAGCCAAATACAAGGCGCACGCGACCTCAGGCGCCATCACGCGCCCACCCCACTCTGCGGAGGTAGCTCACGCACCATCATCATCTACCGCACACTCCGTGCATGGATCTCACACGCCGCTGTCACGCGCCACTGTCACGCGCCACTATCCGTCGCTGCCGTTGATATTTCTGGTAAGTCGTCGCCGCCTTCTCCCACCAGCACTGGCAACTCAGCCGAGCCAACTTGGCGAGTCAATTAGGTGACCGGTCGGTTATTAGAATTGAATCTAGTTTGGTTAGTAGAACTAATTTCTGGTTTGTGCTAACCGATGGGTCCAAATTTTGAATTTGGTAAAGGAAAACCGGTTGGTCAAATTTGATTTCAATTTGGTCAAAGGTTTACCTGCTTGGGTCAGAATTGACTGAGATGACTGTTGACTAGAATATTAATTTTTCTGTTGACTTGACCTGACCACCAGTAACCCGTTTTCAACCGTTCGAAGGGACTCGTTTTTTGCCCTGATTTAAGATTTTGAATCTGTTTTATCAGATGGAGTTCATAGATATCAGTTTTCCACATCGCTAAGGTGATGACTATCATGTAACATCATGTAATAATGTAGAACTACATCTATGATAGTTTAGTTTTGAAGCATGTTTTGTTTGTATGTATTGAGTATGTTTGATTCTTGCATGAAAGTTTGAATACTCATTGTAAACCAGTACAAGGGGTCTAGAGGATTCAAATATTGATAGGATTGCATGATGTTAAGTGATGATATATATATGAGCTAGAGATGCAGATTTATGGTGCGGGGTGCAGATATATTTGCATATCGACACACAGTGGAGTGTGGGGGTACAAAGACATATTGCTCTATAGACACAGAGTATGATAGTGTAAATATGTATGAGGAGAATGCGGAGTGTAAGGATTAGATATGTACTATGAGAATTTTTTTTGTTTCATGTGACGCACTAGGAATCATGTTTATTCATATTAGAGATAAACTTCCATAGTGGGAGTTCTATTTATTTAGTCAGTGGTTTGTGTGTATAGCATACATACCTCATTAAGTGACTCCCTTGTTACTCACCCTCCTTCATTTCTCTCTTTCAGGTGAGGCTTGTGATAGGTCCTAGTATTTACCTATTTTTAAACCATATTATAGGCCTTATTTGGAATTGTTATGTGTGTCTAGGATATCTTTAGAGTATTTTCAGGTCCATGTATATTTTGGAGCATTTTAGAGATTATGAGGATTTCTGGAGGTCAAAGAGAGAGTAACCCCGTAGCTGGTCAAAATCAGCAAAGTACGAGTCAAGACTGAGTAGAGCGTCGATCGACGATGCACCCTTTTGCCATCGATCGACGGTCGACGCGCAGAAGCCCAATTGACAGATTACTGTACGTGAAGCCCAAGTTACATACACTATAAGATTTCCCATGGAAGAGTTTTACCTAGTTTATAATATCTTTGACAATGTTGTATGCAAAGAGAGCTTTTTGAGAGTTTTATACAAACATAGTAGTTTTTGGGGAGAAGATCATGACTTCTTTCAAACTTTGTATTGGAACCCCAGTTTTCTATCCCTATTATTATATGCATTATTTAATGTTTGTTTATGTTCTGCTTAGCTACGTATGAGTAGATCTCTTCTTAGATTTAGGGTTTATTAATGGTTTTGACGGATTAACCAAACAATAGAATTGCTAGGGTGATTATTAGATCTATCATCAGGATTGTATTTATTGTTTGTGCTCTTGATGGGCTACCTAGAAACCTGATATTAGGATAATTATTGAGCTTAAATTTCTAGGGATAATCGAGAGATTATTCTAGTAATTCTAAGTGAACTTATCGAATTTGATTGTTTAATGCTTGACTAAGAAAGCCATCGATCGATGAAGTTTGCATACCATCGATCAACGGTCATTCATAATTTACACACGAAAGTTTGTAGACTATGAGCTTAGCCATATATAGATATAAATTATATCTTACTTATTAAATTTATGTTCTATGATTGAAACCCCCTTGGCTTATATACATTATAATTCACTACTTTGAAAACCCTAGATCTAGCTATTATCCTTAACTGTTCACAAACCAAGTCATTCCTGATTTACTGTTTCTTAAATTATTATTAATTTCCTATCATAACTAAGTTGATTATCAAATTATTGTGTTTTCTCGCTCTTTGTGAATTTGATCCCTAAGTAATACATCTAAACCTCTTATTTGAGAGTGTAATAAGTAGCTCTTGGATAATATGAGTACTTATCAAATTTGGCGCCTTGCCGTGGAGCAAGGATCGCCATTAGATTTATTTTGCAAGTTTTGTCTAGGTTTTCTTTTAAGTTTACTTACAACAAAAAATATTTTATCTTTCAGCTACATGCCCAGAAGTACCAGACCAATAGCCGTCGAACGTAGCATCCGCAAGGAGAAGCGACAAGCATCAATCAACGCCAACACTTCATCATCGATCAATAGTGATTCCCGGAGCAGAGATGGTTGCCATGCTGATCATGACTAGGAATGAGAAAGGAGACATGTATGACCTTGAAGGTCATCTGCGTAATGCAACAAGTCAGAGAGTTGATGATTAGGGAATTGTAATCCCTGAACCAGAAAAAGCTATTGTAGTTGAAGCCCATGTTGCTCAACCCAGAACGTTGGTTGACTACAACCGTCCAGATCATTTATATGCCAACAGATCTGTTATTCTTCATCCATCTTTCCAGAGGAACGATTTTGAGCTGAAGCCAGCATATTTACACTTGTGGCACAAACACCATTTCATGGACATTCTCATGAGCACCCTATGGATCATTTGGAGCGATTTGAGAATCTTTTGTCTGCCATCAAGGGCTAATGGAGTCCCTAAGGATTATCTTCTATGCAAGCTCTTCAAGTATTCGCTTGCTGGATTTGCTTCATATTGGCTTAAGCAGCTACCACTATAATCTCTTACATCCTGGACAAACATCAAAAAACCCTTCTTGCATAATTTCTTTGATGATGCCATAGCTGAGGATTTGAGGAGCAGAATTCCTACATTCACACATGAGCCTGCATAGTCTTTCAAAAACTCTTGAATCATATTCAAATCCTACCAAAGAGATCGTCCACACCATGGATTCAATGAATTGCAACTTCTCAGAATTTTCTTCAGAGGCAATGAGCTGTCATACCAGGTGGCTTTAGATACAGCCAGTGAGGGAAATTTCTGCTCTGAGAGTCAAGAAGACGCTACCAGACTAATAGAGAATTTGGCAGCTAGCAACAGCTCCAAAAACAATGATCATGAGAGGAGAAAATCAGTCCCTACACTAACCAAGGATCAGATGGAAGAAGTAAAAGCTAACTTGGATAGTGTTCAGAGGTTTCTGAAGAAGCAAGTTAGCTTCAAAAATGTGTAGAAGCTTATTGATCTAAGAATGAGAGAGGTGAAGAAGAAGATGTGAACTTTTTTTTGGTGGAAATGGATTCCAGAGATATGGGAACTAGAGCTACAGAAACTATTATGAAAATGGTTTAGAGGAGTGGCTACAATCAAGGATAACAGCAATAGAGACCCTACAGCAACAACATGACCCATGGAGCCTGTTGACTATCGAGAACCCCATCAGATACATATGAGAACAAG